>PVKE010008215.1:0-48318 GCA_004027555.1 Craseonycteris thonglongyai | reverse complement strand
TATATATATATATATATATATATATAAAACCCCAAGTTACAGCATTTGAATTTTGTAACAGAAAATAGCAAAACCCCACAAGCGATAGTTCTGATACCTTCACATTTGTCAGTTGTCCAGTGATAAATACCATGAACCAAAATCACTTCACAATGACATAACATGCTTACTGAAGTATGTAATTTATCATGCATTCTCCATGGTTGCCTTTGAAAGAGAGATAAGGCTTGCGTTTGTTTGCCTATGTGGCACTCAGCAACTATGATTTACTTCGAGGCATTTTCATATTTGTTCTATTGCAAGAAGCTGGTATTAGACTGTGCCAGAACACATCACTGACAGTTATGTAATTAGCAGTCATTGTTTATTAAGCATGCAGTACTTGCACAAAAGACTTGTTTTGTTCACTCTCTAGTCTTTTAAAAACTGTCATACTTGTATTTTCAAGTTCTTGGTTTTGGGGGTAACAATTTTATGTTATACTCTTTCCCCTTTTTTTAACTATTAAAGACATGCAAAAGTTACTAGAGAAGCTTCTGCAATCATAAGGATTTTTAAGATTACAGTTCTTAAAATTTATAATAATGTGTTCTAAAAGTGAGGCCAGCATTTGACCTATCCTGGGAAACTATTGCTATGAGAATCACTGGATATTTGGAAGATTATTACTTGTTCCTTCCTCCACTGGCCCTCGCAAAGTGAATGAATCAGTGAGTGACTCGCTTCTGGAAATCACACTAAAGCTCATCACCGGAAAAACCCTAACTCCAGCAGCAGAGGCTTTAGAAGAATTACATATCTGATGTCCTTGGAGTAACTGTTACAATTTAAGTAGGCTTTAGTGCACTACTCTACATCTCAAAAGACAAAAAAAAGATGTTATTTCCTTTCTCAAAAACTTTTAGTAGTTCCAAAGTAACGCTTGTGGACTCAAATTCCTTCAAGGCACAGGTGGATAACAGTAAATAGCTAACATTTATTTAGTGCTAACAATTTACCTTGTGTTATGCTCTGTGCTTACATGGGTTTAATCTTACCCCATGAGGTAGGGGCTATTCCCATTGTACAAATGATGACACTGAAGCTCCAAAATTTAAGTAGCCTAATTAAGGTTGCAGACCTGGTAAGTGAAAAACCAGGATGTGGAACATGGTAGTCTGTTTGAATGCCTAACCACTACGTAACTGCCTATTATTGGTAAGAAGACTGTCTTAACTTCCAGAATAGCACAAAAAAATTGTGGGCCCTACAGTGACCTGGAAACTACAAGAATTCTTTAAAGACATTAAATCTCAAAATTTTTGCTGCTGAAAGGACGTGTATATGGGCCAAAATGACCTGAAGGCCACCGCTCTGTGACCTCTAGAAAATGGAGTCCAAAGTGGCATTTCAGGGTTGTCAGGTTCTTGCATCTACCAACTCATCAAACTTCATCTTCTATTCTGCACAAGTTCCGTGTTTTATTCAATGTCAGTGCTCACTGTTGAACAACTGTGACCAGTGTATACATATGTATACACAAACACATACACATACCACTTAAGAAGCCAAGGAGTCTCACAATCTGTTTCTTCTTCACTCATAATATTTCTCTCCTGTCTAGGAAACACTTCCTACAGGTCTCTAACTTTCCTAAAATTATACATCCTCAAAGCCAACTCATCCAGGAAGCCTTCCCTGGTCTGAGGGATTCAGTCTCTCCCTCTGTAGTTCTTTAATTGAAGCTTTCACGGTCCTCTTTATTTTCTACCTTGAATGACACTTGGGTAAATGTCCTGTCCTCTTCCCCCGAAACAAGCTGAGGGCAGGTCCAGTTTCTTATTCATCTCATGGACCCTATACTCACTCTCTTTGAAATGCTTCAGCATGGTGTCTGGGCCACATTTTGTGAACTTAGGTCTCCCAATCACTTACTCTAGGTATTGATGTATATATTGTCCCTCCTCCAAAGAAGGGGTCATATTGGATTCTTCTTTGCTTTACCTATAGTATCTACTACAGTGTATTCTGCACATGGCAATGAATGAATGAAAGAATAAATGAAATTATCACATGGTAAGGGAACTGGGAGGCATGACTTAGTTTTATCCAAATTATGAATATTAAAGGGATAATAAGACACTGAAAAATGTTATTAGCTACCATTTACTGGATAGTTACTAGGTACCAAGTGCTATGTCAAGTCTTTTCCATGTATCTTTGTGCTTTTTTTTTTTTTTTAATACAGATGAAGAAATTGAAATTCAGAGATGTCAAATAATATTCTCAGAGTATCACGGCTAGTAAAGGGCAGATCTAGGACTAGAACTTAGATTTGTATGATTCTAGTATTCTGGTTCTTAGCCAGGAGATGCTGCTAAAAAAAAAAAAATGTGTATGTATACATACACACACACACATACATATGTATACACAAACACATACACATACCACTTAAGAAGCCAAGGAGTCTCTTATTCTCTCAGCTTGGCTATTCGTAGGAACCAAACTTTAAGACATCAGTTATAAAAATGATATGCATATACGTGTCCCCATTCTGACCAGGATTCAGAATGAACTCTTGAGTTCTAGGACCAGTTCTGCCACTTCCTAGTTGTGTGATCCTGGGCATGTTCCTAAGTCCATTTCCCCAACTGGAAAATGAACAAGTTGGTTAGATGGTGTTTAGCATCCCTTGAACATTCTGTGACTATGATTTATAGACACCCTCCAGATGTGTGATATACCAATACCTGATACTTTAAGTATAGTGAAACCTGAAACTGCCAACTCTTAGTAATTTTGTTTTTCCTGTCCAGGTACTTTAAATGACACATCTAATTTTTAAAGCACATTATTATACCACATGATGAATACATCACATAAGACTAAATGACCACCATCGCGTGCCAAAAATGCAATTAGAAAATTGAATCAAGGAATTAAGGATTAATGTGGATATGTTATACCTGTCAGCAGTAATAAGTGTTTTGACAAGGACAGAATAAAGTCTGACAGTATGCACAAATACTAATCTGATAGATGAGTGAAATATTAAAAATGCAAACAACTGCACATTAATCACTCTAACATTTCCCCGATAAAACACTTTTAAAGCTATTCTTATCAAAATCCATCTATAAATAAATATGAGTCCTTTTCAACAGCTTGCATGACTTGGTATTTGAAGTTTAATGAATGTTTATATTTATAGATATGAAATTCAGTTCTTAGTCACATTAATAAAACGGAATTAATTTACTGAGTGTTGAATTAAGTTGGCCTAATGGTTTGGCTCACAGCTATTCAACTGTTTTCATTCCATAGGATCAACAAATACCAAGATTCCAGATAGCAAAAAACAGATTCTTTGATTTTTGTTTAGAGTTGGGAAAAAATGAAAATAGATATTGTATTCTTTTCTTATTTACTATTTGCTTTTCATAAAATGATAAAGGGAAAAATATATTAGCTGGCTTTACTTACTCAGAGAAGACTTCATATTAATAAAAGACATTAAGCTGATGGACACTCTCAAAACCAGGTTTAAAATGCATTAGAAGCAAATTCAAAGAGAATAAAGTATTACCCATGGGAGTAGGTAAAGGAATAAAACATAATATTCACAGAATCAGTATGCTACTTCCGAGGTTCCAAAGACATTCCAAATGTAAACTTAATTTTCCTATCGTATCAAATATGTTTTTCTTTGTTGTCCATGTTCAATTTCTGTTCAAAATCTCTCACTACACATAAATACACACATACACACACTCTCATATACCCACATAGCTAAGGTTTATATGTATATGACTTGGGGAGACTGGATTGTCATAGCTGGTGTCCTACCTATTTTTTCTACAGGTACTTAGGTCCCAGAAAAGGAGCATATTCTCCCTTTCTGAGATATATAATCATGCTTTGCCCTGAGCTGGCCAATAAATGTGAATGTTAACAGGAGGTGACTTCGAACAAGTTATCTTTAAAAGTTGATTCTTAATAGTGCTTTTCAAAAAATTGAAACAGATTATCTATTAAATAGTTGCCATAATTATATTCTGAACAACCTATACTTTTCTCAATAGCTCAGTGCAAAAAGCAACCCAACCACCATACGTACTTCATGCATTAATTTCAAAACTGGGGCCACCTTTCTGACCTCGAAAAGTACTGCTCACTGAGAGAGACAAATGTTCCTGCAAATCACCTGCCTCTCCATCTTGCTTAAGCCCGCCCCGTGCTCCTGTGCAGGCCATTCCATCCCCCTAGGCTACTTGCCAACAGCTACCAATACTGCAAAATGAGGCTGAAAACTCACCACTTGCAAGAAGCCATCCCAGGTCACCCTAGGCCATCCCAGAACCTCCTCTCTCTACTATCTCAATAATTACAAGCAACTCATTTTTTTCTATGGTAACCATTGAGAGGAAGTGTAATGTGTGGGTCAAGGGAACTACCTTTAGCAACTACTGCCTGCTTCAAAGCGCTGTCTCTGATCCATGGAAAGGTGACCTTAGTCAAATCACCTAATCCCCCCGTGCCTCAAGTTTCTCATTTGTAAAATGCATCTAACAAGATTTTCCTGTGGTGTTGTTATGAGAATCAAAGCAGTGACTATAAATATAAACAGTATAGATTTATATGTATAAAGTGGCACCCAGTCCTTGGTAAGAATCAACTATTATCATTAGGCCATTCTGCCCAATTCCCACATTGCTTTAGACTTGTTTTTTGTTCCATCTGAAGAATATACTCAATTCAAAAGCAAACTATTTGAGGGCAGGGACTGTATTTTTAAAATCTCTACTAATGGTCTGAAATGCACTCATTAAGAAATTCAGCTTCCAGGAGAGATATTTATAGGGAAAATCTGACCTCAGTGCCAAACTTCCCACACAAGCCACATCAGCCACTGAGTAGCTGCCATCTTTCCGGTTTTTGTTCCCGGCTTTTATCCAGCAGTCTGATTTGACCGAGCCCCGTGTGTTACACAGAGCAAACCTCCCTGGACTGTGGTGTTCAGGAAGTAGTTCATGGGTAAATGGGGATTTGTTCTCTTTTCCAAATTGTGCGCAAGGTGAATCTTTAATTTTGTGGCAAAGAGGTATGACAGAAGCTCATGTAGAGCAGATAGATACAAACAAGCAGAAAAGGTAGAAAATCAAGAGCATGGCTGGTCCATTCCAAAGCACATTACTGTGTGTCATTAATGCAAACCTTGACCTTGGCAATGCAGCTGACAGATCAACTCAGTTCAAAGGCAAAGGTGGCAGGCCTCCAGCTGGCACTGGGGGTAAGGTGCTACAATGGCAGGGTGCCCCTCCTGGTGGCGCCCCCTTCAGGGCAATTGAGCTGACTGCAACTATGCCTAAGTTAGAGCTAAATGTTATGCACACTGCTTTGGGGGTGGGAGTGGAGGGAAGTGAGAAGGTATAGTAGTCCTCCTGGGAAAGGACTTCATCTTGCAGAGGATGACCAGGAGTTCACAAGAAGAACGAGGAAGGATGGAGATTTCTAGCAGAAGGATAAGCAGGAACACAGAGGTGTTAAGGCACATGACCATTTGGAAAGTAGCTAGAAGCTCATTGTGGATACGGCTTGGAAGGGTACGGTAGACATGGATGAGAAGAGGCCACAGGGGAATAGTGGGGCTCTCTGTGAAATCCAGGTCCCTCATGAGTCCCTTCACACTGTTCCTGGCCATTACTGGGATTATCATTCCCTGCCTGGAAAGGCCCGTGTAGATGTTCAGGTGGACCATGACAAGTTCACTGTGGACCTCTGAGCAACCTCTCCCCACACAGCGTGCAAATCATCCCAAACAGACAGCAGCAATCTCTTCTCTATCAGGAACTCACAGCACTCTTTTATTAAACTCTTGGTCAAAGCTGTTACACTGAGTGAACATTAAATTAAAACATTTATTTCGGAAACTTCAATCATAAAACTAAATCAAGAAGCACTGTGAAAAGTAACTGTCAGCAGAAATAATAAAAGTGCAGAGATGGCAATATTCTTAATGAGGAATCAAATGTTAATAGATCCAGCATAATAAATGACTTTCTATTATGATTATTATAGCAATCACAGCCTATTAGAAGTAACAAAAGCATGGACAAAACGCTGAATGAAGAGATTATTTGACTTGTTACAAACACATGTATGAAATTACTATTCTGGAAAGCCTACCTGGATCTTAGGGTTTCAGTCATCTGGATAATAGAGTTTCCTCAGAAAGCTGAACATTAACCCAATGAGGACTAAGACTTTGCTATTTTCAGGATTTTTAAAATTAATGTGATGTCTTTTAAAATAGCCATTCCTTTGCTTCTCGACCAGACTATAATATACTAACCATAATATAACACTCTCTTTGCTGTCCCATGAGCACCATTATGAATATCAGTTTTCACTGTATGCTGAAGGTACACAGAGTTGCCAATGTATGTTTGAATACGTACAGTAAAGCTATAGACATAGTGATTCCTTTTCTTTGCTTTTGTTCCCTAAGAAGTCACCGATGCCAGCTTGCCTTTTGCTTATTTGTCTCTTTATAATAAAAGCATCCTAAAGATGTGTGGCTACCAGTGGGTCACACGTCCCTTTTCCTGTAAAACCCACTGATGATGCAAAGACTGACGTGACCTTCATCAGGGGGTTTCCTCATCCTCTCCAATCTCTGCTTTTCTGTTGCTATCAGTGTGCTGTGACCTACATCACCAATCCCATGGGCCACAGACACCTTCTTGACAGATTGTAACAATCCTTCTCTATGTCGCTTGAGGTTTGTGGGCCGAGTAGCCTTTCCAATTTCAGGAATCTTGAAAATAGTGTTTCAGAATCATTTTATTATAAAGTCTAAAGATACTTCATCAGGCCCAAATGACTTCACTGCGTGCCTGTGGAGCAGACTTGGCTCCAAATCTTATGGGATCTTGGGCAAATTTTACAGCTTTTCCATACCGCAGCTTCTTCATATGGAACACAGGAGTTTATAACACCAATCCTGCAAGGTTACTCTGAGGATTGTAAAAGATAATATATGGATAAGGCATTTAACACGGTGCCTGGCAAGAAGCTGGTGTTTAAATTTTTATATTAGGTCAAATCATTTGCAAATGCCACTTTTGTTAGTCAAAACCAATTGAGTACCAGCCATTTTATCTGTCTCCACCTTATAGTTTCCTTCCTTTCTTTGGGTGATTTGTGGTAGAGGCAGCAAGGGAGGGTTGCTATGTCCTGATCAGTTCACTCCTTTCTTTCCCAGGTTCTATCACTCTTTCAGATTTGGTTCCAAAGAACGAGGCGAGTATTCTAGTCTGTGTATTAAAGTTGAAACCAAGGTTCAAGTTTGTAGAAAAGATGATAGCTGATCGATACAAATGATGGAAGGTTCAGGGTGAAAAGTCATTAATAGAGACAAGTATGCTACTAAAAACTCTCTGCTTATGCAGTGACCGGAAAGCTATCTTACGGATGGACGTGCTTAGAAAAGGCTCCTACATGTGTCTGTGTGTGACTGGGAGGACTTTTTCTTTGCCCACAAGCTCGCTCACCATTATTTGCTAGATTAAAATTTCCTTAATTTTATAATCAAGAGGGACTAGGAAGGGGAAAAGGGAGAGGACAGTGGACAACCAACAGAGGATGCTTTTAGCAGTCATCCAGGTCACACCCAGGCTGTGTGGGTCCCGCATGGCAGGCTTGCTGTCCCCCTATGTCCTGAGACATGTGGGCTCCTTGTATAACCAAACTAAAGAGTACCGGTATATCTGCATTTCTTTTTGGCCTTTTCCTCAAACGATTTGATTGTGTTAACTCAACTACCTCATCAGAGCTTGCTTTAGAAAAATGAAGTACCTATAAAAGTGAATAAAATATCTCTCCAAATCTGTTTCTTTTTTCCCAAAGCCTCTTTTTCAGTATGGCTAAGATTGAATGGTCAGAGTTTGTGTAATAATCCTCCTCCTTGTCTTACTCATGTGCTTTACCAACTCCCTCTTGATCCTACTAACTATCCAATTGATTAAGCCTTCCAGGAGCCTGTGTCAATGGGTGTGGCCCCACACACATCTGGCTGTGTTTCTTTAAAAAGGACGGATTAATGAAAAGACACCTAGCACTAATAAGGAGACCAACCAGGAAACAAATCTTGGTTGTTTCCTCACTTGGGTCTCTGTAGTGGGTCGAACAGTATCCCCTGAACGGTTGTGTCTACCCAAAATGTGGCCATATTTAGGCACAAGGCGTTTGCTGTTGTACTTAATTAGAAACAAGTCATACTGGATTAGGGTGGACCTGGTGTCCTTATAAAAAGAGGAAAGGTCATACAGAGGTGACATACAGAAGAAAACTCCATGGAGTGATGCAACTAAAAGCCAAGAAATGTCAAGGTTTATTGGGAACCACCAGAATCTGGAAGAGAGGCATGGAACAAATTCTCCCTCAGGGATGCCGAAAGGAACCAACCCTGCCCAAACCTTCAGAACCGTAAGAAGATAAATCTCTGTTGTTTGGAGCCACCAAGTTTGCGGTAATTTGTTATGGCAGCCCTAGGAGAAGACCAGCCTCTGGAGTCACATCTGACCTCTAGCGGAGTGGCCAGAGAGCACAGATTGGCTGTCATCCTCTTCTGTTGTTCTGGAAATGATCATGAAACTCACTAACACCAATCCCTCAGGGCATTTCTCCTATTTGGGGGGTCATTTGAACTTTCATTTCAGAAATAAGCCACACATCACATAGCATGGCAAATGTCAATGGGAAAATTCACTTAGTTATGGGAGTTTTGTGATCACCATAAAATTCATGACATTCATAAAATTGGAAATAGTCTTAGAATATAGGCAGACATAGTACATTGGTATGTGAGGTTTCCTAGGAAACAGATTCTGAGACTCCAAGATTTGTGTGTAGGAGGTTGATTGGGAAGTAGCCTCAGGAACAACATCAATGGGGTGAAAGAGTGGATTTGGGCAGAGGGAGAGTTACCTGCCACGTAGTTGGAACAGAGGCCTCTGCCTGAGCAAGGCGGTCCTTTGGGTTGTTTCAAATTGAGGCAAGAGACCCAACCTTTGAATGTCCCAATGAATGTAGGCTGTCCCAAGGGAGGGAGTGTACTACTGGGTGAGGCAGCTTCTTTCAGCAGTGGGCAATTTCTGGAGAGCAACAGAGCTGTGAGCTGTGAAAGTGAGAGGCTCACTTCTGAAGGGGGTCTGAGCAGCAGATCCCAGCCCCCCATAGCACTCATAATTCTAATAAAAAATGTCCTTGTTAACTGACAAAGTGACGTTGGCCAGATTCATATCATATGTTATGGTATAAATGAGGTTATTGGACATGCACACTTTTGCTTCTCATGGGGTTTTATGAAGTTGCTGTATTATTGCCATCACCCATCTTTCCATAAGAATGGTTGTTCTTCTGGACTATAATTTTCCTCTTTAATTTTCCTATCTTGGCTAGCAACTCCAATGATGATTTCTCTCTTCCAAAAAAAGGAGAGGGGGGCAAAAATTATGATCTCAGTGCTAACCCCATGGCTAGGTCAATCATCTAAAGAACTGAGTAAGCATGCTTATCCTTCACATTCTTTTTTCAAATGGCTCAATGTATCTTATTTTCTGTTAAGTCATGAAGCTTCCCGAGAAAGAGGTCATCCTTATTTTGCATGCAGGCATCAGCGAAGATGAGATAATTCATTAATACTATGGAGGTTTTATGAAGAGTCCAAAGGAATGGCAGAGAAGATACCAATTATTTCTGTTTGCTGGCTAAGTTATATTGTCTTTCGGTAAACTGCAAATTTATACAGCCTTTCTCTAATAATGACAACTGTTATTCATTGAACCCTTATTATTTATTGAGCATTCCCTTGGGCTGAGGGAAGAGTGGAACTAAAAAGCAGTTACTGGACACTGTGCTAACATACCAATATACGATCCAAGTATTAGCAAGATTACACAATTTTTTTTGAAGCCAGAACATGATTAAGTCATATTTGGTTGGAAAAACAACTGCTACAAACTAAACCCTTTAGGCGGAATGTTTCCGGCAATACCTTTAAGATAAAGATTACCTCCTAGCATAGTAAGGCAAGAAGATACCTACAAAGGTAGAATTCATAACCTTAAGGATGACTACCTGACAGAGTGCACTAGAGGAAGGTATGAGGTAATAAAACTATAGTACTGCAATGTAGACATCCAATTAGAGAAAAAAACAAACAAACAAGGACAATGCTTTCTTAATACAGATTCCAAACCTAACACTACCTACATGCCTATTGGCAACCTCATTCTGTTCAAAGCAAGTAGAAACTGATCATATGAGTATGACCGAACTTCATAGTTGCCAGTTTCATTTCTTAGGCTCAAAGAATCAAGAAGTGACTATTCTGGACTGGTTCTGACCTACAGAGAATTGAACAGGAATGTGATAAGAACTTTTAAGAGCATGACCATGTTCTCTCAGAATTTGTCATGTTGGACAAAGTAATTCATTCATCCTACAGATACTTTGTAAGCATAAACTTTGAGTAGGACTGTTTCAGGCACTAAGCATAAAGCGGTGAATAAGACAGATGGGGTCTTTCCCTTCATAGAAGGGAAAAGGATGGTTAACAAACAAATAAATATATAGATGGTAACAAAGAAGAATAAGTGATAAGCAGTATATTAGAGCATGTTGAGAGGGATCAAGAGTGAAGAAGAGCTAGGCTGACCAGACGTACCGTTTGAAACGACAGTACCGTTATTTTCTGTTCCCCTTAAAATGGTATGTCTATCAGCCTATGAGGAATGCTACGTTAGCGAGGGCAATGCGGGAAGGCCTTCCAGAGACAGTGAACTTTAAGCATGACCTGAGTGAAGGAAAGGAGGCAGAGCGTGGGGGTGGGAGGGCACGTGAAGATCCAGAAGCCAAGGGGAAGCGGTATCAAAGCAAAGGGCCTCAGGTGGGCTTGGCAATTATGGGCTCAAGCCCCAGTAAGAAGACCGACGAATTGACTCGGGAAATGTAGGATGTGTCCAAGTTGTGGTCTGAAGTCAAAACGCAGGTTTTGTTTTTGTGTTTTTGTTTGTTTGTTTTTCCGAGCTTCATCTTACTGCTTGGGTGTTAAGAGTTGAATAGACAGAGAACTGGGCAAGTCGGGTTTAATCAAAGTTAAAGTATGAGAGGAGATAAGAGAGAAAGGGGTGGTTCAGGGTATACACACAGAAATATAAGTACAGGAGGAGCACCTTAAGACCATAGGGAGGGGATCACTACTAAAACAAACAGGATCTATGGGTTGGGGGTCTCAGCGGAGATGAATGAATTTTTGAAGTAGAGGTTAATAGAGTTGTAAGGTAGAAGTTCAGAGGGTAGACGCCAGAGAATAAGATAAATAAAAATCAAGGATTTGGAGGCAATGATGGCATAGCTTCAAAGAGGCTAGTGAAGCTCACCCATACCTCCAGGTCTAATGGTAAAAGGACGACGGGGCCCAGCACTTGAGAGAACTGTGGGGGGGAGGAGGCTCCTTGGATTTCAATTACAGTAAAAAGGTGAAGAGAACATTACAACTGGTTGACGAGACTGAAAACATAGGGGTTTGCCTAATGACACTATGAGTTCCTAAAGCAAAGTGGAAGAGTTTGAGGGGCAAGAGATAAGAAGGCAATTAAGGAGAGGTACTAAGTGTTATGGATTCAGACAAGCACTTAGAAATGTGGGTTCTACAAAGTTAAGAATAAATATAGGTATACTGTAACACCAACACTAGAAAATCTAAACTAATACTGCGCAAGGGTCAAGAAGGTTTAAAATAGGTCATCTGAAACACAATAAAAAGGGTAAAGAAAGAATTTTGCATAATTTCTATTGGATGGCAGTAAGATAAGCTGAAGTAGCAGGCCTACTGTGGGGAGCAAGTTCTTGGAGTGGACCAGCAGCGTGGGAAATGGAAGGATGAAACAGACAGCTCACTCACAGAGCACAGTAACAGCAATTGATTTAACTCTAGATGGAGACACGGGCAGTGACAGGCAAGTGCATTACAGTGTACGAGTGAAATGCTCCAGTGGTTGGGCAGGGCACAGCCATAGAGAATTGTTCCATAAAGAATATTTGCTCCCTAGCATCCCTGCCAAGAATCACCCAGATACTGAACAAGAGTTTTCAAGGGCAGGTCCCTGATGCTTATGAAGCAGATCTTAACACCTGTAGAAGCAAATGTATTTTATACTGGAATTCAAATAAATTAAATGCAGGAGTAAAATTAAGTAGGCAGTTGGTATAGGATAGAGGGTACAAGTTAAGCCTCTGTGGATACAATGCTACCTAGATTCAAACGAACTCTGCCACCTACTGTGTTAACTTGGGTGCATTTCTTAACTCTGTGCTCAGTTTGTTCATCTGTAAAATGGTAATAATTATAATATCTACGTCAACAGGCTGTTGTGAAGATAAAATAAGTTGGTACCTTTAAAGCATTCGACATTGTCAAGTTTAAGAAAAGTGTTTAATAAATGTTAGCTATTGCTATTCTGTTTTGTCATTCTTTAATGGCCTGTTTGACTTATATCTTTACTAAACTATAACTTATTCTTATAATTTAGCCCAAATGTTCATATATATATATATGACAGAGCAGCCCGTGGGCTTAAATGCGGCTCTGGTGTGACAAAGGCCTTGAGGAAGCACTTGTAAGTAGGGCCTAGATTCAGAATTCTCTAGTGTGAATAGAAGGACTGAGTCTGAATGCTGAGTTTCTCATGGACAGACCATGTTACTTTAAGCAACGAGGCTCATATTTTTAGGCCCAGTTATCTTCAGCTGTAAAAAGAGAATAATAGTTGTGCCAATAGCGCACAGAATTTTTGCAGTGAGTAAACTAAATAACTTCTGCGAAGTACTTGGTATACTGTACAATAGGGTGAGCATTAGATAGTGGCAGTTGTATTGTTTTTTAGCCCTTTTCTCCTCCTTTAATTAAAGGTACTTCTAACTAGCCTGCTTATTATAATTGAACACCATAAATTCTTAGTTTGGTATTTCAATTTCCTTTTTTCTCCTTTCTTACATGTTCTGAAAGATTTAAAAAAAAATCTCACTAAAATGAAATACTGTGTCATGAAAATACTTGTGATGGTTATTCTCCATTTAGAAGGGAATTACCTTGCTACTTAACTGCATCTCTCAACCATAGATCTTTGTACGTTGAAACTATAACTCATGTTATTGTTAGAGCTGGGGCAGGGGCAGCCAGGGGTCAGTGGTCAGGTGAGAGGCAGAGACAAAGCACCAAGAAGGAGTGGATCTGACGCAAGCAATAACATAAGCAAAGGGAGCTAGAGGATGGGTAAAGTCAGCTGTGGGTTCAGAAGGGACACACGTCAGAATAGACATTTTTTGAGTACTTAATGCTTCCCTTGTAAGTGGGAAGCATTACACTTACCTTGCAAGGTAAGTGGAAGAGTCAGAACTTGAGCTCAGGCCTGTCATGATGCTAATACTTGGCTCTTGCCCCCTTTCCATACCAGTGTCTACAAGTGAGGAGATGCCACAGGAGAAAGCCAGACACATGGCCGTTCAAAGTCCAAGGCTCAGAATCCAGAGAGTCTATGAGACTTGAAGGAATGAAACGAGCAAAAAAACAATGTCAAGTTATGAGAAAATGTAGCAAGAACCTCAAAGCAGAGGTTTTCTAGCCCTCCTTCAGGACTGTCCTCTGATTCTTGGTGATAAGAACTGTGGGCAGCTTCTTACCAAGACGAAGCTCACAGGGCAGAAGCCATCAGCACTAATTAACAGCAAGAAAATCCTGCACACTTACCTATTGTACCCTGGCTCCCAGACAACTCTCTGACCCAGACCATGATTTTACCTTAAAAAGGACCATGACCTGTTTCCACAACACCTAAACATTTTCAAAAACCAAAATATAAACGAATTTCTCCAATTCTAGCCACTACAAGTCCTCAAATTTTCTATGACTTTAGCTTTTTCCTCTTTATTTACCTCCTGAAAGGGAAGTTAGGACCTATTAATCTCTGTAAATAGATCTATATTTTCTGAGATCACCTCAGAGGACTCTATGAATAAGATGAAATTCCTAAAATGTCAGAGAATGTAACCATAGTGTTTTTCTTGCTGTTGGTTGTGAAGTTGTTTAATGCCTTTAGTTAACAGCATGTAGGTATAGTCATTTTAAAGTGTTTTCTTCAGTGATAACAATCTCTAGAGAGAAAAAAAATTTAAACACCTAAAAGTTGACAAAATTCTTTAAAATCTCACTTGAAAAAAAAATCTCTTGACCCTTATACCTACGCTGGGGGTGGAGGACGGGGTGGGTGATGATTAGAGGGGTTTCACTATTCCAACTTTATAATGATGACACTGGGGGTCTGAGAGTTAAGAGTCTGAGGACACCAAGTCACTGTGTCGTGTTGGCAGGTGCAAGATATAAACATGTAAGCACCGGCTCCCGGACCCATAAAACACAGATACACAACTTTCCAACTTGCTTGCTCTCCGCTCCCCATTCCAATCTCAGCCCAGGGTCCTCTCCACTGGATGAACTTTCTTATGAGATCATGTGGGCTCTGGGCTGTACCTTATCCATCCATGGGTACTCACATATGAGAGACTCATTCCTATTTACTAATCATGACGACTCTGTTGACAAAAATTCTATTGATAGATCCCAAATCCTCTCTTCTCTAATGATTGTGTTCTGAATAGGAAAGGTGTAAGGCTGAGAGGTTGAAGGGAGACATGTAAAAGGCAGAAGGAGGATAAGAGGTGCTAGGAAGGAAGAGAATCAGAAATGAGCATCTTTTGTCTTTCACACTCTGTTCCTGTCCCGGTTGCAAACAGTAAGGGCAGGTTGGGAAACGTCCCAGAGGCTATGGATCCATAGCAAGAAAAGGGAGACAAGCTAATGTCAACAAACAAACCCATCTGGGTGTTTCTTGGTGAATGAGGCGGGGGGGTTTACTAAAGAAAATGGCTTTTCCTGATATGCATGTGGGGTCTGTGAAGGAACGTGGGGAGGAAAGAAGAGAACGACAGATAGGATAGTGTATGTGGCTACGTGTTAGCTGACAGCCATGGCACAAGAAGGCAAATCCTGAATTGTTTTTCACAGTTTTCCATGTGCACATTTTCATATGAATTAGAGAAAAGTCACTCAGATGCTGAGAACTGATGGACAGAAATCAGCTGACATCAGAAGGGCTGTCAAGCAGCCATCTTCGCCCAAAAGGCTGGCCAAAGGCATTTATCTTTCCATGAAAAATGACCAGGAAAATTTGGCTGAGGTTCCCCCAAGAGGAAAAGTTCAACTGGGGAAGCTTCTTCAATATGTTTCCAATTACTCCTGGTTCCACCTGAAACCATCAGTGTAAACACAGTCCCCCACGTTTGCTCGGTGCCTTTTATTTGAAAAGCCAGAGATGTGCAGATACTGCAACATTTCCTAACAGAGCGCCTGCATCTATCTCACTAGAATTTTAGGAATTTGTGAACACAAACCCAATCTGAACGATCATCATTACATTCATCCCACTCAGGCAGATGGTCAGACTAAAACCTCTGACGCTTACTGCTGCAATCCTGGTAACAAGGCAGCCATTCAATAAATGTTTATTGACCATAGCCTGTGTGCAAGATGCTGTAGCCATAGCAGATTTCTTATTACTCAGTGTGCTGCTCCGTATAATGAGAAGGGTGGTCCTGCAGAATTCCTAATAGGAGAGGCTTTCAAACTTACTTTCACCACTTCCAATGTAAGGAACAAACAAGAATTGATTCTGATTGTAACTCTACCTCTACCTCTTCCTAGGTCATTTGGCCAGATGGAACTAGTTTTTGCTAAAAAGCCTTTTGCTTGTTCACACACCAAATATTTACTGAGAACCTATAATGCACAAGGCATTGCTCATGTGCAGATGTAACTCAGGCTCTGCAGTATTAGGGCAGACATTTGCAGTAACAAAGGATGATCTTGTTGCAGGTCTGCTAATAAAGTAACGACAGCTAACACAGCATTTGCCCCAGAATAGGGTCAGTCCTTACATTACGTGCTTCACACAGCACCGACCAAGATGAAGTCCTAGCGTGTCACTAAACTCATGGAGCAGGAGGCATGTAAAGCACAGAAACGGTGGGGCTAAGGTGGCATCACTGTGTTGGTAAATGCCCAAGGAACTATTCCCAGGGTAATGTGACACGAGGCTGACCTGTTAAGAGTGTGTCTTCTAGAGCCATCTAGTGTTGACTTGTTTTTCCTGCTGTAGCTCTTAGGGAGTCCCCACAACCACAGAGGAGAAGAATCCCCTGCGATTGCTGAAGTGAAACTCCTGGGTGGTGTAAGACAGAGGGTCTCAGGAAAGGCTGTCCCTTTCTTTGGCCGAGAAGATTACGCTCGCTCAGAGGGGACGGGCGTAATGCCTACCAGGGAGCACCACACTGCTCAGCTCCTGGTGCAAACAGCTGGTTTGAAAAACATTTGTTTTGAAAAGGAAGCCCACTGAACTCTCCTGACTGTGCAAATGGAAACCAACATAAAATTGATCATCTGACAGCACAGAAACCTTCCTCAACATTCCTCCCTCTCCACGTACAGGTGTCACCGGTGAGGACCTGTCTGTGTGCCCTTCCGGAACCATCAGCACCCCATCCAGACCCAGGCGGTTCTTCTCTTAGCGTTCTGCACCCCCGTCCTCCTCCTAGCATCTCTCATGCCCTCAACTTTGGCCCATTTCTTTTTCCTTTTTTCCCTCAGAGTAGAGAATATTTGTAGGAATAAAGAAACATCTGGCTGTAGGTCTGGTCATTCCTTGCCTCTTTTTCCCCCCTTCACACGCTATGTCACACATCACTCTCTTGCTCAAAATTGTTTATTAATCATCTCCTATTGTTTCTGGTCCTCCTGTGATATTCATTGAGGGAAATTCTATATATAGGAAGACTGAAGAAGAGGATGATTATAAAATAACACCCATCTGCAGAGGTAGAACTCTATCTTTATTCCAAGGTCCTCTCCCCTAAAAGGCTGTCAACAGATGTCCATCTCGAGGTCTAACAACATTAGTAATTTAGACAGGGCTAATGCTATGACATTACATTTTTAAAAACAGGAATTTAGTAACACTCTTTTTAAATTTATTTGAAAACTCTTAGATGTGTCCTACGTGAGCTGGTAAGTGCATACATATTTCACTACTTGACAGACGAGTGAAACCTTCCCACCATATAACAGACTTCTGTGAAGGTCAGATTAGCAAATAATCCTCCCCCCCGACACACACCTCCACAGACAGGCGAAACAGTAATAAAATTTAATGACTATCACTTGAGCTTGTCCAAAGAACAGAGAAATATAAAACATGAATAAAGCTCCAAGAAATGAGAAAACAACAACAGAAACAGGCACATGGCTGCCACCATGCTATGAGTCAGAGTGAGAAGCAAACCCTGTAGCCGTAGCTGCCCGTCTACTCAAACCTTCCATTGCAACGAAACGTTCCTTGGAGTAAAATAACGGACAAGCCACGAAGTGTCTCCACGTGGGTCCTTGATTTCCACGTTCCACAGAGTCTTTTCACACAGCCCTCGCGGTTCCGAGCCTCATGTCAGGGTGGTTAGGGCCTCTGTCCACACTTCGTGTGCGCGGCTGCAGTTCTCTGGTTGGCTTCTCTTCAGTGCTGAGCAAGAACCATTACTGGTGTGCTCCAGAGGCAGCCCCATGGGAGCGTTCTTTCACTATGATGTCACTCTGACCATGGCTTCAGGCCACTCTGAGTTCCATGTCTGACCACCTGCGCGCTCACTGAATCCAGGGCAATTCCTCTGTGTCACTATTTGACAACTGTCTTTGCTCTGTTGTCATCTCTTACCTATGCCAACGTGTGGCCCATGGAAGCCATTCTGTTGACAAGGGAGCTCTCATCCTGCTCTGACTGAATCTCTATCCGAGGCAGCAGTCTGGTACAGCTGTTCGGATGTTGTCAGAACTCTTTGTCTGTAAGAAAAGTGAAATCCACACCACATTGCACAACATGTTCATGATGTGGTCATTCCTTTGGATCATCCTCAATAGTAACATCTACCCATACCCTGCCCTTGACCTCAGAGGGCTGTGGACAGATGCGAAGGAATGTGGGAAATACAGTCTGAGACAGTGTGAGCCCTACCCGCATCCTTTGCTACACTGGTGTGTGTACACTTTGAGGACACATTACTGTAGGTACTAATCAAGCACATTCTTTACCACGACTCTGGACAGCCCGTCTGATAAGGAGCTGGCAGAGGTCCAATGACTGTGAAGAAAGAACTCCTTCGAAAAAACACTGAGACTGAAGCCTTTGCCTCTACGGACGGTCGTAACTGGATGTGATAGAGTTCAGTCCTATCTGCCTTCATTAGAGAAAGAAAAGAAAAAAGAAAATTTCTCAGAGGTCTGTCGCCAACTCATAAAAATTCAAGGCCTTAACTTGTATTGTAAAAGCACTTAGTGATTTCCCCCAAAGGTGGCTCTACCTCCTTCCTGGGAAGTGATGACAGAGCATTCTAGTTCTAGGACACTCACGTGATGGAGCGCCCTGCAATAAACGCTGGAACGGGGGAGATGCACACAGCTGGGGTCCATCAGTATATTCTACTGAAACAAAAACTTGCTAATCAGTACTACAGTGAATTTTATGCGTATGGAGTTGACATTTACGTATGTGTGGCAGAATGAAATGATAAAAAGGAAAATGAATATTATGTTCCGACAACTTATGAAATTTCTGTCAAAAGTTAAAACCACAGTGATTTTCAGAATGAGGATCAGAGGAAGAGCTGTATCCTACCCAGGCTTAAAAAGGGATTCACATAAATAACTAGAGAGCAGCCTCGAATTGGGCTGCACTGGGGAGACCATTTCCACACGTGGGTTTGGGCTGCAGTTAGAGCATCTTCCGGCTTCGTCTCCTAGTAAACAACCTCACCGCCTCCCCACACCGAGTCACAGTCCTCACTTTCACCACCTATGAGAATCTTCAACATTTCCTGGAAATAGAATTCTACTTTACAAATGAAAGGAGAGGAGGGGAAGAAAGAAAGCTGCTATGAGGTGCTGGTGTTTAATTTAGCATTTAATGGCAAGGGCCCGTGTCTTAAGGGGAAGAATAGGATGGACTCTGCATGTCTGAAGCAATGCATCTGTACCAGGTATTTTATAGAAAAAAATTTAATCTGGCATATTAAGCACATGGGTGTGGGGTGCTCTTGAAAGAGACAGAGATATAAGAAAAAGCAGTATCTTAAAAGTATAACAGAAAGGGCTTGAAATAAATAGGATGGTGTGACAATAATGACAAAGGGGAGAACTTGAGAGATTCTAGTGGTATAATTCTCAGGACTAAAGGATCACTTGGACAAACTTTACTAGTGGTGAGGGAGACAGAAGAGTCAAGAAAACCCCTGAACTTACTCCACACATATTTTAAATGCCTAAACTTACTAAGAACTAGGAATTCAGACCTGGTCAGAAAAGTTCTCTGTTCTCCTAGGACACAGTAGTGAATATACTCCGGGTAGATAGTGATGCTAGTAACTACGGGGAAAAAGTGTGAGTGGAGGGGGGGGGGAAACAAAGTTCTAAAGAATAGATTTTTAAGTTAATGAGTTCAAGTTTGAACATGCTGAGTTTGAGGTGCCAAAGAGACCCTCAGGTGGAGATTTTCAGCAAGAGAACCAGCATCACAGGAATCCAGAAGGTGGTCGAAATCTGACCAGTATTTGAGATCACTCTAGGGAACAGGTAGAATAAAAAGAGGGTCCAGACATAGTCTGACCAGACGTCCCATTATAAACAGGACGGAAAACAATGGTACTGTCCCGTTTTACATGGGACATCTGGTCAGCCTACTGACACCTTGAGTTTATCCCAGTGGGACTAGACTGACCAGACATCACATTGGAAACGAGACAGTACCATTGTTTTCTGTCCCGTTTAAAACGACGTCTGATCAGCCTACCTAGGACGGAAGCATGAGTACCAGCAGTATCTAACATAAAGGAAGAACATCCAGCAAGAGATACTGTGATGGACAGGACTGGGAGTCTAGATAACATCTGGATTGAACGAAGTCATATAATTAAAAGGAAGAGACTTTTGTTTTCTGTAATTGCCTATTTTCTCTGAATTCTTCACTAGACAATAAGCACTGTGGGCAATGATCAGGGCTATTTTCTTCACCTTGTCTTTGCAGTGACTGGCATGGCATCTTGCACAAAGGCAGGACTTGGTGTATACTTTGGAAAGACTTAATATACTTTGCAACTACATGCTAGAGCCAAGTCAAGTAAGGCCAGGATGGGGCTGGTCAATCACAAGATCTTCTGGTAGTGGGAGGAAAAACAACTTAAGTGGCTGGATGGAACAAAACATAGTGTCACAGGCCTTAACATATTAGAAACATAAAGAACACTTACAGAGGGCAAAGCAAACACAGTTTCTGGACAATAACTCTTTTTTGGACAACAGTTTCTTTAACTAAGAGGAGCTGCATTATATTAATTACTTGCTGATTGCCGGACAGGTATGAAAATAAAGCGCAGAATAAAAGTTATAATAAAAGTATTTTAAAAAGTTAAAAAATAGGGCATTCATTCATAAAAATAACACCAAATCACTTTAAAATTCTGAGGCAAGTAAGTGTCAGTTGTTGCTGACCTTGAGACTATGTTAAGAACCCAGCAGTCTAGACTTGGTGACAGTGTGGCTTCGTGGACTAAATTGCCACCGATGCCACCTAAAGCAGCCCCAGGTCTCTTGTTCTCATTCACAGAAACTGAAACTAATGAGCAAAGGAATGGTTGATTATTTAAAAAATAAATCAAACAAACCTTGGACTTTAGCTTGGACTTAAGAAGAAAATGTTTCTAAACAAACACTTAGAAGCTCTGGAAAGTAATAAAATGAAAGGCCATTTGCACAGATTAATGGAGCAGCTAGAGGAGGGTATGGAGAATGGGTACTGTGTAATGGAGGAAAAGTTTTGTTTTGGAATTTTGTTGTAAAACAGTCTCTCCCTGGTGATACATTGCTGGTTAATGACAGCTAGAATTTTCTGTTGCAGCCACGATAACTTCAGTGTGTGCCACTGTACATTAACATAGAAAACAATGCAACATAAAATCAAAGCCATATATGAAGATTTTGTATTTGGGGGAGAAGGATTCAGGACTAAAAATCTCTCAATTAAAAATCAAAACAACACAGAAAAAGCTACTATTTCTGGGTAATGTTGCCTAGACATTTAATGCTAAATGCTAATTCATCTCATGAAGTACCCTGGCAGTTTTTCTTTTTCTTTTCTTTTACTTCTTTTATGAAAGGTGGTTATATTTTCTCAGTTAAACAGAAAAGGTAGAAGAAGGAAAATTGAGATTAACAGGGTCTACTTCAACATACTCAGTCTTTGGTACTTATCAGTGGGTACACACATGTGGCCGGCTCTTTGCTCCTATCCTTCTATCATTCATGTACGTATCTGTTTTTATTAGATTGTAAATAACTTTAAGGTCAAGTGCCATGTCTCATTCATCTTTGTCTAAGCTCTATATTTTATGCTTAGTGCACAATAAATATTGGTTAAATAAACTGAATATAACAAAATGAATATGAAATTTTTAAAAAGGGTGACCTATCAGGGACAGCTCACATAATCAGGACAGAAGAAAATTCAAGGAGCACATTTTCAGAATTACCTGCCTCCACATTTCTGGTATGAATAGATAGATGGTAGCTGTTAAAGAAAGCAAGCCCAAACCACCAAAACCCTCAGATAATTTAGTCTCATGAAATCCACATTAGAAATCTAAATCATGTTTATTACTATCTCATAAATAATTTCATGAATTCATAATTTCCCCCCAAAATTTGAAAAAGAATCATAGCACAGGATAATCATATGTGCTCCCCAATTCAAAGAATCAAAGAAAAACCTTAAAAAACCTCAGTTATTTAAATTAGATCAGGAGATGGAGCTTAAATCGGTGGCTTTAAAAAAGATGTCCTTAGAGACCCTCTGTGTTCTGTTGGTTCTAGGGCCAAATGTGTACAAGTAAACATTCAGATGGAAGCCCCAGGACTCTGAATGGGACAGTGGGATAATACATAGTATCTAAAAATGGACTATATGCTCTTTATTTCCAATCTGGCCTTACTAACTACCTAGTAGTGCAGCAGGAAAAGGAAACGTTAGGTAAAGGAAAGCGTTTCTATTTGATATAATAGGAAAATACAGTCTGGGAAGTACCTGCTATAGCCCACGTGTAACTTTAGACTGGATTCTATTCTAATTGTCCATAAAAGAGTTGAGAGGTATATTACAGGTCAGAGTTACTTATTTTTTCCCCTCTACTTCCCACAATGAGGGTACATGATATAGATGAAAGGAAATAGGCATTATAGTCAGAAATGTCTGGAATTAAAATATTTATTTAATTTTTAAAATTAAAATCACATGGGGGAAGCCGGGATGGCTCAGTGGGTTAAGCGCTCACTTTGCAGCGCCGGGGACCGAGGATCGAATCCCGGCCCCAGCCCGTGTGGACCCATATGCTGAACTGGGGAGTTCCCCCAGTTCAGTTCTCTCTCTGTCTCTGTATCTCTCTCTTTCTCTCTCTCTCTCTGTCAAAAAAACCAAAAAACAAAAAACAAACAATAAAAAAACAATAAAAAAAATTAAAAAAAATAATTAAAATCACATATTTAAGTTGTACAACATGGTGATTTTATATTTTGTGTATACTGAAATGATTATGACCAGTCAAGCCTAATTTATCATCTCCATTCACAGTTATCATTTCGGGGTACATAAGAGCACTTAAATTCTATTATCTTAGCAAATTTCCAGTGTTCAATACAGTGTTATTAACTATAGTCATCATGCTACATTACAGCTCTAGACTTCTTGGTTGTACATATAACTGTAACTTTGAATCTTTGATCATTATCTCCCTATTTTCCCTATCTTCCCACCCCTCGTAACCAGCATTCTACTCTCTGCTTCTATGATTTGACTTTTTTAGAGTCCAAATAAGTCCTTACAATATGTGCTTCAGTGTCTGGCACACAATAGGTGCTCATGAAGTATTTGTTGAATGAATTAATCACTTACAGTACATCTCATTCATAAGCCAATGATGTTCGACTGGATTTCCCAGTGTTTAGCATCACTCATGGGGCAACAGCCAAATGAGTTTAGTGATACAGTGTAGCCAAGGTCGCTTGCAGAACAAAGCAGCAGATTGTGAGAGACCAGTTGGCAGACCATATTGTGTGACCCCACAGACACAAATAATCCTAGCAATTTGGCAGGTAGAGCTAGATGGGAAGTGATTACAGTTTGTGGTCGCTGAATTTTAGCGATAACATAAATGTTTCTTATTTTCTACTGTCACATTAAAGAGGGTATTTTTGTTGCTTAAAATGATCTTGGTTAGCCCCAAGGCTGTAATTCACTGAACTTGTTCCTAGTGAATGTTTCTAGAGAACATAATTAGTCCCATACTGCGTGCTTCTGTGGGACAGGACTACAGGTTTGTAGAATCAGCTTACCTTCCTATTTATTCTTACCCAGCAATCTGGGATTAAAATACAATATTTAAAAAAATTATAAGGCATGGAATCACTGAGAAGATGAGAGGTACATCATCTATTCAGAGTTCTACCACTTTCATTTTCTAGCCTTTTTGAAGTACCTGTGGATCTAGGGGCTTCCCCCCACTTCTCCCACTTATTCTTGTCCCACATGACTACTCACATACACACATACTTTTGTTTTGCTTAATCCTGCCTGACAATGGGGCAAAGAGAAAAGATGAGTTAAAGAAAAACAAGTCACTATTCTGAAGTCAACCTCCACTTAAACACAGTCCATTAATAATGACCAAAAATAACTTGTGAATTCAAGATATTCTATATGATTAACACACACACACACACACACACACACACACACACACACACGAGTATCTGGACCTGTGGCAGTATAATTGAACAGCAACTTTATTTTTTAGGTATTCATACTAAAATTCAAATACATAAACAGAGTAATTGTTTTAAAGATTTATTTTTATTGTTTTTGACAGAGAGAGACAGAGAAGCGGGAGGGCCCAGAGCAGTCTCCACAGTTGTATGTCATTAGTTTTTGATATAGTATCACTCCACAGGTGGGCACAGGAATATACAGGGCAGGAACATAGCCAGGGGCCTCCCTCATAGAAGGCACACCCCCTGTGAGCTGGAGGCCTCCCACATGGGAAGCTTGCCTCAGCAAGAACCGAACTGGGGGTACACCCCAGTTCATCATATGTGTCCTCACAGGCCAGGGCCAGGATATGATCCTCAGACCCTGGGGCTGTAAAGTGAGCGCTCAACCTGCTGAGCCATCCCGGCATCCCCTAAAAAGAGTAATTTTATTACTTTCAAATAATAAAGCTGTATTTTTCTATAATGCAGAGATCTCACAATTTAGGAGGACGCTTTCAGCCCCTAGCTTGAGCTTATGAGTTTTTATTATATTCAATTTTCAGTGAGAATAAGATAAGCCCGGAAGGAGTGTAGAAATGGACTATGTATTTCATACTAACATGGGGCCCATCTAAGGACTAATTTTCTTTGGTGTTTGTGGGTTGGTGGGTTGGCTGGTTTAATGACTACCATATATTCATACCAGAATTATGTAGGCAGGTAATTCTAGAAACTTGCTCCCCAGATTTTCTTCTATCTTGATTATACATGTGAGCTGTAATTAACAATAGGCACTATTCTTTGGCATGTGAAGAAGTTTTTCACATGATTATAGAATTTAGAATGCACAGTAATTCTGTGAGGTGGCTATTACTATTATATTTTTAATAGATGAAGAGACTGAGGCCCACAGAGGCTTGATGACTTGCCTCAGATTTTATACCCAGTAGTGATAAGAGCTGAAGTCACACCCAGGTCTCACGACTAATCCCTTTGAGCTTCTGACTATGCTGTACACTTCATATAGTAACACGGGCATTGTGAAAACGAGTGCTTCTGGGTAAGGACCTCACCAGAGTTGCCTCCTCCTCCTTCTGTCCTATCTTCTTGGCTAAAACCCTTCCTGAGTCCCGAGGATTAAGACTCTCTAGTAATAACTTCAAGGGCATGTTAAAGGACACTACACACAATCACACTGAAGGAAGAAGACACTGTCTGCCTGGTCTAGCCAGCCAATCGCCCTTTTAAACACGTGAGTCTCAACAGGGCGGATAGCTCACGAACACGTCTATGTAGCTGGAGTGCTTAGTGCAAATTAGAAACATTTTCAAAAACTAAACCTATATTTTTATTTTAATGAGATCCATTGGATAGATTAAAATAATTAAAATAAGCATGTAATCTTTCTAATTAAAAAAGAAACCACTACAATCTTCTGATCATCAGCCAATGACAAGTTCTGAAATATCTCTTTGGAAATAAGTCTTTTCATTAAAAAATATTTGGGGGAGATGTGTTACTATTGGTGACCAATCAACATCATGATATTTTCCCCAATATGGCTGATATTATAATGACTCAAGTAGGATTTTTAAAAGTATTAACTGATTAGCTGATTATCCTCTCATATTTGCTCCCTAAATTAAGGTATACAAATGTTTTCAAGGCTGAATTAAGTCATTTAGTTACTTGACCTTATATTTATGTGTTCAGGAAACAAACTGGATTTTGACCTATATTATTAAGGCTTTAAGAAGATAAGAGAGGAAGCCGGGATGGCTCAATGGGTTAAGCGCTCACTTTGCAGTGCCAGGGACCAAGGATCGAATCCCAGCCCCGGCCGTGTGGAACCATATGCTAAACTGGGAGCTCCCCCAGTTCAGTTCTCTCTCTCTGTCTCTCTCTCTCTCTCTCAAAAATAAATAAATAAATAAATAAATAAATAAAAAGAAGATAAGAATATAATTTTCTCTTCTTTCCATAAAACAAAACTGTAGTTTCCTACCACCAAGATAATAAAAATTAGATTCCCCATCATGGCTCAAATGAAAAAATAAATATCTCATACGTTTTCTCTTTTTCAGAGTTCACTTGGTTGTCAAAGAACATTATTTTGTAGGTAGAAGATTTTCTAACAATGTCTGAATAAAGTTAATAAAGGGAGTAAGAAAAAATATACTTGTAAATGTCTGCTAAAATTACATTTTCTATAAATAGATAAACCACATTCTCATCAATGCCCATTACCGTAATTTGTCTTGTAAGGATTTTTTTTTTAAAACCACATATTGGTCTTTAGACATCTATCTATTATTTAGTACCATTTTACAATTGCTGCTATCTTGATGTATTAATGGTGATGAGTTTTGTTGTGGAAATTCAAAAAATCCATTTAGAAAAGGTCACTTCATGCTTTGTGAGAGTCTAATACAAAAGGAATGCTGTTTCACAAGGCGGCCCAGGAACGCCAGCAGCTATCCTATTGCAATAGCATAAAATCGGATTTGGGTATTCTGCCAGTGACACATACGCAGACCACTGTGGGTGAAAAACAACAGCACTGCATTTTCAACAACCCAGGTTCAGTTTTCTGAAAGAATACACCTGCCTTTTAGGTTTGGTGAAAACAGAAATTACCTGAAAGAGAACCTTCTTTTGGGCCTCACTCTCTAAAAACACAACAAAACAAAAGGCCTAATGATACTGTAATTAAACAAATGATATGTAAGGAAAAGACAACCCTGCAGGGATGTCAGAGAACTTTCTCATTAGTTTAACTGAGATGATCTCAGGCAGGATAAGCAAAAGAATAGCTTAACTGCACTCTGAAAGGCAATTCGGACAGCAGGACAGAGTGATAGACTCATGGCAATCGGGTTAGTGGGTTCTCCTTTTAAACAGCAAAATATTCTCATCCGTTCTCTAGTACACTCCTTCCACATTAAGCTGAAATTTAAGAAA
Organism: Craseonycteris thonglongyai; assembly: GCA_004027555.1. Taxonomy (NCBI): domain Eukaryota; kingdom Metazoa; phylum Chordata; class Mammalia; order Chiroptera; family Craseonycteridae; genus Craseonycteris; species Craseonycteris thonglongyai. The sequence continues at coordinate 21,365 of PVKE010008215.1, read as the reverse complement.
TCGATGCTAATGGGACAACCTCTAGGGTAGGTAAAGCAATAGAGCAAGGGTCTAACCCCAGACTTGAAATCTAAGAAAACTTCTTAGAGGAATACAATCTTTATTGCAATCTGAAGGCCGAGCAAGAATTAGTTAAGTGAGGTTGAGAAACAGGGTAAAACAGGACAGGGTGAACTAGGCAAAGAGAATAAAAAACCTTGTGGAAATATCAGGAAGCTGTGAAAATGTGGCCCATTGAAAGAATTTGAGTAAGTTTATAATGGCTGTGCATAGAACAGGAGGAAAAAAATGTGAAATACATATGACTGTAGAAGTAGGGTAAGACTCCAGCCAGGACCTTTAAACAAATAATAAGGTCACGGATTTTAATGCAACCATATTGATAAACATGTTAATATTAATGTAGTGGTCTAAATATACTAATTAAATGGCAAAATTGTCATACTGGATAAAAAAAGCAAGACCTCATTATGGCTGTTTACAAATAAATCATTTGAAATACAAATGCTCAGATGGGTTAAAAGTAAATTATTAAAAAAGATATTCCATGCAAACAGTAACTAACAAAAAACTGGAGTGATTATATTGATAATGAAAAGAGTAGATCTCAGATGAAAAAAGATTGCCAGCAAATACCATTATGTAATGATAAAGAAATTATTTCATCAAGATGACATAACAATCCTAAATGTGTACATGTCTAACAACAGAGCTTCAAAACAGATGAAGCAAAAACTAATAAAATTCAAAGGAGAAACAGAAAAGACCATGATTATAATCGAATATGTTAACATTTCTCTCTCAGTAAGAACATAGAACAAAGGACAGATCATAATAATGTAAAACTAAGAATGATGAAGACTTGGATAATATCATCAATAAAACTGACCCAATAGACAATTGTAGAACTCGATGTAAGAACAGATATACACTCTATTCAAGTGTATATGGACCATTAACCAAGATGGGTCATATTTTGAACCATAAAATACACCACGATAAATTTAAAAGAATGGAAATCATACAAAATTATTCTCTGATAAGAACAGGCTTAAACTAAAAATAAACCACAGATAGGTATCTGAAAACTCTCCAAGTACTTAAAACTTAAATAACATACTTCTAAATAACTCAAGGGTAAAAGGGGAATTCACAAGGAAAACTAGAAAATGTTCTGAATTGAGTGAAAATAAAAATGCAACATATCAAAATCTGTGCAATATAGCTAAGGGAGTATTTAAAGGGAAATGTATACATTTAAATGATTATACTAAGAAAGCCTCAAATCAGTGACCCAAGTTTCCCTCTTAAGATATTTAGGAAAGAAGTAGTAAATTAAATCCAAACAGACATAAGAAGATAATAAAGAGACAAATATCAATGATATATAAAAGAGAAAATAAATCTTTTATAAATCTAATAGCTACTTCTTGGAAAACATTAAAAAATTTGATAAATCTTTAGCAAGTCTGATCAAGAAAACCAGAAGACATAATATCAGGAATGAAACAGAAGAGATCACTATGGATTCTACATACATTGAAAAAGTAATAGGGAACATTAAAAAGATAATATAGAAATACTAATAAATTTGAAAACTTAGATAAAATGATAAATTTCTAGAAAAATATAAACTACCAAAACTTACCAAAAAGAATGATATAACCTGAACATCCCTATATCTATTAAAGAAATCCAATCTATTAAAGAATTAGTAATAAACAATCCCCATCCCTCCAAAAACAAAACAAAATAACAAAAATAAACAAACAAATAAAACAAAACTCCCAGGGACCAGATGGCTTTAGTTGGTAATTTCTAGCAAACATTTGAGAATGATATAATACCAATTCTATATATACTCTTTCCAAAAAAATAGATCAGGAAGGCACAGGTCCCCACCCACTTGTATGAAGCCAGCATTACTCTGATACCAAAATTGCAAAGATGTGACAAATAATCAGAATTATAAACCAATATACCTAGTGAACATACGGGGGGGGGGGGGACTTCATAAAACAGTAAATTCAATTCAGACATATATAAAAAAGATATTATGTTATGACTAAGTGAGATTAACCCCAAATGGCAAATGTCAGTTTAACACTGGAAAATCAACCAGCTTAATTTATTATATCAACAAAATAAAAACTTAAAGCCATTAGACTATCTTAAAAAGTTCAGAAAATCATTGGCAAAGGTCAGCATCCAATCCTGGCAAAAAAATTTTCAAAAAAATAAGAACAGAAGAAAATTTCCCAAACCTGATAAAGAACATGTGGAAAAACCTAAATTTAACAGACTGGATATTTTCCTCCTAACATCTAAAATAAAACAAGGATGTTGGCTCTGAAGTTCAATTACGGTAAATGGTATATTATTAATAGAAGTCCTAGCCAATAGGCAAGGAAAAGAAATAAGAGGCAGACAGACGAGAAAAAAATAAACCTGTTTATTTGCAGATGACATGACTTTCTACACAGAAAATCCTACGGAATTTACAAAAATGAGTTGTCTGTTACTATTCAATAACCACATACGACTGGAAATTAAAATGAAAAAAAAAATGCCCATTTGTCATAGCATTATAAATGAAGTAAGAACAAATTTAGCAAAATATTTCAATATAAAACATGGCTGAAAGAAGTTAGAGAAAATCTAAATAAGTAAAGAGACTTTTACCATGTTTAAAATTTAGAAGACACAGACTGTTAAGTTGTGAACTCTCCTCATAAATTCAACCCAATTCCAATCATAATCCTAGCTGGGATTTTTTTGCTGTTGTCATTTTTGTTTGTTTGTTTGTTTTGCTTGTTTGTTTTTTGTTTTTCTTTAAGAATTTGAAAGGTTTGTTCTAAAATTTATATAAAAATGCAAAAGACCTAGAATAGCCTGAACAAATATGAAATAAAAGTACAAATTGTAAGATTCACACTGTGAACTTCATTTTAAGACACGCTATGAAGCCATAATAATCAAGTTATTGTGGGATTGGCATAAGGATATACATTATATATCAATAAACAGAACAGAATAGAGTCAATAATATTACACATTTGTCAACTGATCTGCAACAAAGGAGCCAAGATAATGCATATGAAAAGGTATCTATATTAAAAAAAAAAAGAAGAACCTGGCCTTTACTTCACAATATGTTAAGGAAAAAACAAAACAAAATCCAGCAAAACAAACCTCAAAGCGCAATATATATCTGAAGCTAAGAGCTAGAGCATAATGCCTCTAGAAAGAAATACAAGAAAATTTTTGTGACCCTGTTAAGAGATTTCTTAAATTTGACATTAAAAGCATAATCAATTTTTTTAAAAAACCCAATAAAATGAATATCATCAACATTAGAAACATTTGCTCTTTCGAAGACACTCATAAGGAAAAGGCAAGCTACACACTGAGAGGAAATATTTGCAAAACACATATGTGATAAAGAACTTGTATCCAAAATAAATTTTTAAAAATCTTAAATTTTGTAACTTAAAATCTAGACAAACACGTCAATTAAAATAGAAAAAAGAAAGTGAACAGACACTGTACCAAAGTAGTTATAAAAATGGCCAATAAGCAAATGAAAAGACACTCAACATAAACAGTCATCAAGAAAATGCAAAATCAAACCACAATAAGGTGCCCAATAAAATGGCTAAAATTTTAAGTGTTGGAATATGGAAAAATTAGAACTTCCATGCATTTGCTGGTGGGAATGTGTAGCAGTGCAGCCACTTTGAAAATAGTTTAGCAGTGTCTAATGAAGTTAAACATACATTTATCATACAATCAACCAGTACAATGCCATCCATGGGTATTCAACTAAGGGAAATGAAAATGTGCCTCCAAAAAAGATCTGTACACAAATGTTCATAGCAACTTTCTTTATCATAGTAGTTTCGAACTGCAAACAAAAGTCCATAATCTGATGAACAGGTAAATTATAAAATGTTCGTACTAAGGAATTCCATTTAGAATAAAATAGAAAAATTTCTTCCTAGCACTGATTTAAGTGTGCTATGTTGAAAAAGACATCATTTTGAAAATGTCACTGATGGAACTTTTAACATGATAACAACATATAAGCAACATTTTCCAAATAATGTCATTCTCAAGTATAGTCCAGTTAAATCAGTGCTAGGAAAAAAAAAAAAAAAAGATGAATTTGTTAACATATATATTTTGGTCATTTTACTAACATTTGCTTCAGTCACTATTTTTATTACTTAATTAAAAGTAACAGATTAACAATTCATATAGCAAAGATAAGCCATATAAGACGCAATGACAGAGGTACTACTCCAACCTCCCCATCCAGAAAAAAAAAAAGAAAGAAAAACTCTCAACACTAGGGCTTATATTCTGTAAGAGAAACCTTTAATTAAATTGGGAAATTAAAAGCAACTTTTATAAGGAATCCTATAGTTACAAGACATGCTTAGATGAACAGTAAGCACATAATAATAAAGAACAAGTAGCTATGTCAGGTATGTCACTGACTAGGCACTTACATGCAGCTCAAAAGAAGCCAAAAGTAAAATTTGTTAATGCTACTAACTACATAAACAATACAGTCAAAGCAGTATAGTCCTTAATGCCACATCATCTCTTTATTTAAATTGCAATACATAAGCACAACTATGAAAAGGCAACCACATTCTGAATAGCCTGCCCCCTACCCCATGTGGTTGAGTTGCAGATCTAAATGCTAGTAATTAAAGGTCCCAGCTGCTGTGTTTTCTTTGTATATCCTGGTCAACTGGTAATATTCTTCCAAATATTTCTCAGGAATTTCTAGAATCTAAGCAAGAGGATTCCTCTTACTTGAAACAATTAACAGACAGTTGAAATTCAGGGCCGATATTGACTTAAAAGTATACATGCACAACTGTCTGTGCACTTTGGATTCACAGATAAATCTCTTAAAAAGTAGGCAAATTCACGATGACTCAGAAAAAGCAAAACAAAATTTGGGAGTACTTTAAAAACTTAAATTTTTCTTCTCCAGTTCTTTTAGGAGGAGGTGACTAAATTAAAAGATGATTGAACAGTGTTTTAACATCGAAAAAAACAAACAAACCCACAAATGCTCAGGGTAGTCAAATGCAGCATTTACTATGTAGCAAGCACTATACATATGAGCCCATTTATTCCTCACATCCACCTGATAGATAGGTGTTATTATGATCCCCATTTTAAACCTTAAGAGAGAGGTATAAGTTAAATAAATTGTCCAAATTCCCACTATTAGTGGATGGCAGAGCCAGAATTCAAACTTGGGCAATCTGTTTTCAGAATCTACTCTCTTTAACTTTAATTTTTTTATGTTTTTATTCATTCATTCATTTATTTATTTATTTTTGACAGAGAGAGATATATATATATATATACAGAGACAGAGACAGAGACAGAGAGAGAACTGAATTGGGGGAGCTCCCAGTTCAGCATATGGTTCCACACGGGCCGGGCCCGGGATTTGATCCTCGGTCCCCGGCGCTGCAAAGTGAGCGCTCAACCCACCGAGCCATCCTGGCTTCCCCAGAATCTACTCTCTTAACCATAGAGCTATAATGCCTAGCAAAATGTTTTATCCTAATCAATTAATTAAGTAATGTCTTTTTTAATTAAAGTTGGGCACTTTGGGGGCTGGCCCTGTTTCTTTGTCAAATTTGCCTTAAGAATTAAGAACCTTCATAGAATAAAAAGAAAAAAATAAAACCTTGCAGCTTAATTTATTCTGATGAATTTCAGTGACTTGCAACTGTAGCACGTGTTTATTCTTGCTGGCCACCCTCCCCCCGTCTTTCATTTTATTAATTTCCTACAGGAAATTGCAAGTTAATAGAAAAAGCAGCACTGGAACTGCCTCACATCCTATAGTTATTAATTAAAGCCAAATCTGGTTCAGTAACTTTGGATACTAAAAATATAGAGTTAAACAAAGCTGACTGCCTCTTGAAATGAAATTTCAACTTCAATAGTCTGTCTAAAAAATTTATGCATTAAAATCCACCTCTTAAAGAAATTCTCCACAAATTTTCTAGTGAATAAAGAAACTCAATATTATCTGACCATTCCTCTCTAAGACTTCAGAAGGGAAAGGAATCTGAGAAACACTAAAATAAATTACTCAAGTTTAAATAAGTTTTTTTTAAAGGTAGTTAATCACATCATTCTACTATATTCCCATCCACAGGTTATTACCCACAATCAATAAAGCAAGAAACTGTATAAACTATCATATTAATTTTATATAATGGTTAGTAAACTTTAAAATACGGTACTATAAAACTTTTAAATGTTTCAGACGGTTTTAGATCACACAGGGTAATTGATAGTTTTATGTGGCATAAAGGGATAGGTAAGCAGATATCATGCTGAGAAAATGTGCATAATTTCTGAATGTGAAAATCCATTCTATTGTTGAGTTTTCTTACATGAAATAAAGTTATTATTGGGATGATTTTTAGAATCTCTGTCTGTAAATGTCCCCACATGACAAACATACTGGCCATGTCTTCAAGCCACCGGCTGCCTGTGAGTACATGTGTCACCCTGCTACTGCTGATGGAGCAGCCGGGACACTGCTGAGTTCAAGTTGCTTTTTGGTTCTGTCATGTCACACAGAATAAACTCCCTGGTACTCTCAAGACAGAGGAAAGCGAATGCAAGGAGGTGACACTACATCGGGGGGAAATAGATAGAAAGAATGCTGAGTAGTAAATGTTTGATTTAGAACAGCTAAAACATGAGGGGTAGGAAGTTCCAGATTATGTAACCACTGTGCTATGTATTTATTAAAATTACCTTACAGAATGGTAAATGGTGAACAGAGATAGAGAATGGACCAGCTAAAGCAGATAACTCCAAAATGTATAGAGAAGAAAGAATCATGACATTGTTTTTTAAAAAAAATACAGCATCTTGAAAACACCACCATTTGCTTTCACAGGAGAGTGAAGCAGCCAAGATCAAATTCAGAATGTCCTCCTCTGGAATTGGTGGGGCTTCCTATAATCAAGGGAAGAGCAGGGACTCATAGGACTGTAGCTAAAGCCACACTGGGCTGTGGGGCTGAGTAACAGTGGAGCATCCTCTTCTGTCATTAGTGATATGGGGAGTGTTTGGGCATGGATGTGTACATGTACCCCCTTGAGAAGTACTCCCTGGATTTTCACATACTTTTCTAAGAGGCATGCTGCACTGAACTCCATCTTCACCCACTCAGCACACACACATATAAAACATATACACAGTTTGCAAATTATTCTTTAGAATTAACCTATACGTTTATTAGACTGACCTATAAACTAACCTACAGTCATACTAACCTTCTTTAAAAATAAAATGAGATTTCCCAAGGGGTTGTAGAAAATAAATTCTCTGCACATCAAATAACATTTTCAAGTTGATTCCCCTATAATTTTCATATGTTTTCCACTTGGGGGATATGAGGAAAGGAGGAAACCTACCTCCACTGCATTATATCACAACCCACTCAAAAACCTGTGGCTTTCATTTTCAGGTTCCTGTGCCTTTGTGGTTTGCTTGTATGTACTGGGAGATGTTAGTCGAATGGACAATCAAGACAAACAAGTTTGAAAAGCAGTGCATACCGGAGTTAAGAATCTTGTCTAGAGAGTATAGATAAATGTGGATGCAGAGTCCTATACACCTTCTAGTCACTGTGTGCCTTGAACAAGCTATTTAACCTCTCGAACTTCAGTTCTGTTCCTTCCTAAAGTAATGATAAAAACAGTTCCTGTAAGAATTAAAAAGATGATTATGTGACATGCCATTATCGTCATTTCAGGCTGCCACAAAGGAATACTATAGCATGGATGGCTTAAACAATAGACACTTCTTTCTCCAAGTTCTGGAGGTTCAAGATCAGGGTGCCAGCCTGTCAGGTTCTTGGTGAGGGAGGGCTCTCTTCCTGGTTTGTGGAAGGCCAGTTTGTCCCTGCGTCATCACAAGAGAGAGATCATATATCTCGTCTCTTCTTCTATGGACACTAATCACATTCATTCCATCCTCAATACCTAATTACCTCCCAAAGGCTCTACCTTCAAATATCATCACACTGAGGCTTAGGGCTTCAGCATACACGTATGGCCCTGCCATTGTAGGACACACACACTTGCCACAGTACCTGGCACATAGTAAAAATGAATTAAATGTCAGCTCTAGGAGCCTGACCAATTCATTTGAAATGCATATCGATTATTAATTATCAAAAAATGTATCTCATAGCTCATATACATCACATTGTATTTATACTTATTGGCAAGGCCATGGCTTCTAAGTATCAAGCAGGTGTCCACAACTGGAGAAAAACACAAGATACAAAACTGAAATAAGTGAATATGTCCATACCAAACAAAGTACACCGGTTCTGACTTTGATCTTGAAGAGACTTGTTTGCATTAGTAATTATGGTTAGTATTTTCATAAAAGAAGAAAAAAATACATGGAAAAATGATCTATACAGAGAAGCTCACTAGAAAGCAATCTGTAGTAAAGAGTACTTAATCAGAAAGGAATAAAAAAGCCCATTTATTTAAAATGTAAAAAATACTCTAAGCCAAAAATTATGCCAAAGTAAAACCCCTTCCATATTTTTAGTGGAAAGTATACATCAGGGGAAACTAAAGATAAAATGTGCTTCTCTTTGTTCTCATTAACAGTTTGCGTAGCGATGTTTAATCTGCAAGGTCACATTAAGTCATAAATGTAGCCCATCCTCATGTTTCAGCAATGGGTTAATTTACTTCTTTCTTTAATGACTGTTGGTAGATTCATGTCACTGCGATATATTATATCCTTCAGGAATAAATGATGCACCATTTAAAAATATTAACATATAAATTTCATTGTAAGAGGATTAGGTCCAAAGTAATCCTGCCAAATTAATTTAGGTAAGTATACTAGGTAAATAAATCAGCATCCTTTTACTTCTAGAAAGCACTCCAAGCAATTTCAAGTCATTAAAAATACTTTTAGCGGCAACATTTTGCCATTTAGTGCGGTCGTAATGGTGACATGACAGCATTCTACTCCAGGCTGTATGGCATTTATGCCCTGATAGCAGAAGCATTTTAGAAAACTACAAAGAAAATGAAAATCAGGAGCAATTTTTGAACAGGTCTTCTACAACTGTTAAATCAAAAATGACATGAATGTAAGCTTCTGTAAGTTCTAATTTTACACACTCTTTCCGCCAAACATCCAATGGGAGATAAACCCTTCTTAAAAGGAGCTATGACACAGGAAACACAAGGTAAAAAAGTGAGGCGTCCCCTGATAGCATTCTGGAAAAGTTTTACCTATTTGCTGAACTAGTCTTATAGGCTTGCGACTTAATTTCTCTTAAGTCTACAGATGTTTCATATAGATGAATGTCATTATGTTTCATATCTATTTAGATTAAAAGCCAAGTCCCACAAGACAAGAAACAGTCAATTATTTTCATTTTATACCGTTATTACGACATATTGCTGTTTTTAAAATGTGCTTCTGGAAAATGAGAATTGTTCGCCAACACATTCTGAAGTGAATTTCAGGTGTCTGAATACCAGACTAGAAAAATAATCTCAAGATGTATCTTCAAATGAATTGTTTTTATAATGATTTCGTATTTTTTCCACTCAGTTTTCTCTGACAAACATGATTATACTTTCTCTTATGAAAAAATACGATGCTCACAGATTCTATAGGATAAAGATAGGAGGCTTCTCTTTCCTGGGCAGAATTAGACCTTTAGTTTAATTTCCTCATACTGAGGGGAAACGGCTTCAATCACTTACTCCCATGTTGACTAGTGACTCCCTTTACAATACCAACAAAATAAAGGATTTTTTTTAATCCTGCTAAGACAAAGCCGAGTTCATTGCTTACGACCATGAGGAAGACAGCCTCCTTCACATTTGGCAGTCTCTCAGAAGACAGATGGCAAGGCTTACTTCTGACGTTTTTTAGGGGCAGATAAGGGTGGCGGTTCTGATTTAAGAAGGGTTTTTCATGAGGTGACACTTTGATTGGGATTGGCTAAGGAGCATACCCAATTTAGGACTAGTAGACACACCAGGTGAGTTTCCACATGTACCTTCTGATGCTATCTACTGAAAGCTGAGTAGTTAAATATTCCTGTAAACGAATTTGCGAAAGTTCCTGAAAGGAACAAGTTGACTGCCATTTTTATCTGCCTGAGTAAGAGTTTCTTGGAGTAGTAAAATCATGTTGATGAAGACAGAATAGTAAAGTGGCATTAACAAAAAAAAAAGAAAGAAAGAAAAGTAAAGTCACATTAATGCAGATACTAAGCGGGATGGGTGTTAGATCAGTTTGGTTCTCAACCAAAATACTTTGTGAACGACACCCCCAACTACAAGTTAAATATTAAACTGAAGAGTTTAGAAAGTAAACAACGGCTTATCATGTAATTTGCATTTCAAAGATAATAATATTCCAAAACTATTATGCAAATAAAGGACAACATGGTTTATTAAACACAATTACAAGCATAATAATTCACTAAAAATTCAGACCCTCTTGCACCAAAGTTTTATATCTTCCTTTTACTGAACTTTGACTCTTTTTCCCTCTGTATTTGTTACCTCCATGACAAAGTACCTTACGCCCCCTTCAGGTTTTCCATAAAGTTGGCCATAAAAGCTGTAGCTCCTAGAGGGCTCATATTTCCTCAAGTTCAGCTTGGGCAATCATTTAAAGTCAGAGGAGACAGAGGGTTAACGAGCCTACCATTCATTACCAGAGATGCGAGCTGCTAATGATGGAAAATACTTGGCTTCCAGGCAGGAGAGAAAGGGCTTACTCTTCACAGAGATTCAGAACAGCCAGGCCTAGCAGGGCAAGCCTTGCGTTCAGGTGCAAACAACCAGAAAAACAAAGTCTGCCACCTCGATCAAATGCTGGAAAATGAACTAGAAGTGCACCTACCAGCCTCTGAGACTGATCTGGTTGAGCAAAAGGCCTTTCATGTGCATATTTAAAAAGACTAAAAAGCCAATGTCATAATCTGTTCAGCTGCTGTGACAAAGAAAGATCGGTTAGGTGCCTTAAACAACAAACATTGGCTTCTCACCATGCAGGAGGCTGGGAAATCTGAGATCAGGTCGCTAGCCTGGTCATGTTTCTGATGACAACCCTCCTCCTGGTTCTCGGGAGGCTGCCAGTGTCCTGTGTCCTGACACGGGTGGGGGTTGTGGGGGGAAGGGGAGAGGGGCTCATGATCTCTACTTGTAAGGGCACTAATCCCATAATGGCAGCCTCACCCTCATGACCTCATCTAAACCTAATCACTTCTCAAAGGCCACACCTATTAATGCTATCACATAAGGGTTTGTACTTCGACATAGTGGAGAAACAGAACCATGCAGTCCCTGTGGGTTCTGGCTGGAGTCTCTGTGTGAGAGAGACGCAGGGCAGGAGCAGGCAGGAAGAACAAGGTTAGAAGCTTTTCTCTCCTGGACAGGGCCAGACCTCTGGAGCTAAGAAAACAAGAGATGGCAACATACATCATTTACGCTTCTCCTCTGTTTCAAACATGTCTTTCCCCCCTACTCTTTATTTCTATCTCTGCTCTTTTTTTCTGATCTCTTTCCTTCCTTTAGGAGGAAATTTTAAGTAGAGCATGAGATTCAGACAGGCTTGAATTCAATTCTGACTGTGTCTGCCACTTACTTAGCTGTATCATCTTGGGCCAGGGTCTTTTGGTCTGTTAGCATTAAATTCTTTACCAACAGAATAAAAATATCAGTACCTACTACCTTATAGGTTCCTTTAAGATCAGCGATAAAGCATCTAATCGGCCTGGCACAGGATCTGGTACTTAGTAAGATCTTAGGAGATGACTCAATAAAGCCCTGCCATAATGCAATCCACGGTGTCTGCTATGGACTGAATGTTTGCCCCCATTCATATGTTACATCCTCATGTCTGATGTGTTAGTATTAGGAGGTGGGGACTTTGGGGGTGATTAAGTCATGAGGGTGGGGCCCTCATGAATGGGATCAGTGCCCTTATAAACGAGACCCAGAGAGCTCTCTCGCTCCTGCTAGGTGAGGACTCAGAAAGGCAGTGGTCTCTGAACCGATAAGTGGGCCCCTCACCTTAATCTTGGATTTTCCAGCCACCAGAACTGTGGAAAATAAACGTCTGTCATTAATCAGGCACTTAGTCTATGGCAATCTGGTATAGCAGCTAGAAAGGACTAAGACAGTTCCAAACATTCAGCTGTGCAAAAATGTGAAGGTGCATCGTTATAAGATTAACTAAGCCACCAAGGAGGGCCTGCGCAGCAGGTCAGCTGGGAGTTCAGTGTCTATTTGATCCAAAGTCCAGCTATTCTGGGCTGAAGTTTGGCACCACCCAGTGGTAACAGCTCCAACTTAAAAACTGATGGGGACCTGGGGACTTCTGGGGCAGGAGCAGTCATTCCAAAAATCTTCCAGTTAGTCGATGGCCTTTTGGGGGGCCTGATCCAGAGAGACTGGCCTGAGTGAATGCTGAGGACCCACTGCCACCTCCCTGCTTCCAGAAATAGGATTATTTAAACTGTCCCTATCCAGCATCACTTGAGACTCCGTGTCTCCCCTCTTTATTCTGAGGAACTTTGAGTAAAGGGATGAGGTAGAAGACAGGAGCTACCTGCCAATCATTCAATGTCCGAATTCAACTTATTCTAATTTGCATTATTGCTATGTGTACTGTTACAGATTTATGGTTTTATAATTCATCTTAGTTGTATTATTAAATTCAACGAACATATATTAAGTACATGTTATGTGCAAAGCAAACATATTATTATGAGTGCAAAAATGACTGAGACATCTCTGACTTAGACTTAAAGAACACTTATTCTCCAGGGGGTAGAGAGATATTTCAATAAAACTGAAGCCAGGAAAGTCACTCATTTTAACTGGACAGATCATCAGGAAACTGTTCAGGGAGAAGGTGACATTGGGACTGAGACTTGAATTATGAGTGAGTTTTCAATAGTCCTGGGACTGAAATAATAGATTGCAGAATGAGAATGAGTAAAGGCAGAGAGGTATAAATGTGCAGGTGATGTTCTATAACAGGAAATAATCAGTTCGGTTAGCATACAGGGCAGATCTTAGGGTATTTTGGAGCTAACATATGGTCCCACGCTCCCTCCCATATTTTGAGATGATGTGTGAGTGCCACCTGGCTGGGTTTCTGAGTGAGATGATACATCTGCTGTGGAAGAAAGATGGGCAGCAAAAGGAGGGCAGAGATCTGATGGAGAAGGGAACGAGATGCCACTTTTAATAGGTGAGAGACAGTAGGAATCTCAACTGGAATAACAAAATGGGGAGAGTAGAAGATGGAACATATTCCAGAAGCAAGATAAGTGACATGGAGGAAAGAAGAGAATGGAAGAAGGAAGCTGGGGGGTGGCAATCAACCAGGACTCTGAGAAAATGGGACTTTACAAATTGAAATATTTGTAGCATTTACTGAAGAGAGTTTGCATGTACTCTTCCCTCTGCTTGTAACATTCTTTCTAGACATCCACATGAGGGGCTCCCTCACTTTCAGTTCTTTGCTTGAGGGTCACCTTCCTATTTTAAACTGCAGGCTATTTCTACACCCTAGTACTGAGTACTCCAAACCCCGCCTTCCTGTTTTCTTTATTTATTGTCACCAGACTTACCGCTATCTAAAAGATACTTTACACACATAGTTTTTACTGTGCCTTTGGTGGGAATGTAAGTTTCATGGCATAGAACATTTTGCCTGTTTTGTTCACTCTAGTGTCTCCAGTGTCAATGCAGCAACTGGGAGAAGAAACTCTTCACTTGTTGGCTATGTGTCTGTACCACCCCCACTCCCACCCCAAGCGTACCCCCAGGTACCTTTAAGATCATACTCACCTGGACAGTTATCCCAAGTGTAATTTTATTTTATTTTATTTTATTTTATTTTATTGTTTGAGAGATGGTGCGAGAGAGACAGAGAGAGAGAAAGGAGGAGGGCCCAGAGCAGTCTCCACAGTTGTACATCTTTAGTCGTGACATGGTTTCATTCCACACAGGTGGGTGTGGGGCTGTGCAGGTGGGAACCGACATGAGGGCCTCCCTCATGGGAGGTGAAAAGCTTCGCTGCATAGCCATCCTGGTGGTTGCCAGTTGTATCATAGGTCAGCTCACCACTGAGCTATCCTGGCATCCCAGCCATCCTGGCATCCCAGCCAAGTGTAATATTAAGTAGCAAATAAAAACACTATAGAGGCCAAAAAGAGAGCCCACAGTAGAAAGAAAAAATGTGTTATGTTTCAGCGAGAATGTATTAATGAACAAATTTGCCAGGAATGATGCAAACAAATAAAAGCTTGTTCCTGCATAAACCCTCAATTTTTGTTTTTCCTATGTAACACTTTATTTCAAACAACATTTATTTTCATTTTCTTTGAATGTATTGATTCTTGGATGAACTATAAGACTGAGCATATATAGAAACTAAGCCACTTATCTGTATTATGCAAATGGAAGAAATAAGGCATAATTCTATTCAACTATGATTTTTTGCTCCTAATAATAAAAGCTGTGTATCTAAATTTATGATTTCAAAATAAATCAATTCAAATTATCAGCAAATTATATATAGACGGTTCAGCCCATGTGAAAAAAACAAACAAACAACAAGCTCTTTTTGTTGTACTCGTCCAGAAATCCCCTCATTGGAGGGCAACTGGCAAACTGCTCAAAAGTCACCTTCGTCTCTGTATTAACACTCAGATTTTCCCGACATCACTGATAACAGCTAAAGCCTGGAATTACATAAGTTCTCAGCTTTCAACTCGGATAAGGTTAATTGAATAAGCATAAGAGTTACTTTCCTACCGCTATGTGTTGGATACTTTCGGAACTGAGAATAAAAAGCTGTAGCAACATGAGGTCCCTCTCCCCACAGACTTTAGTTTCATTGGTGAAAAAGACATGTCAAGTTCAAATCGGGGAGCTTTCCCCCTCCCCTTTGCCTTTTGCTTTCTGTCACTTCCCTTTCTGAACAATTCAGTCCTAAAGCCATTAGGTGGGGGCAAGGCAAGGGGGGAATCCATACCAGGTGTGTGTGTGTGTGTGTGCGGGGGGGAGTCCCAATGTGCCAGGACAGGAGGTAGGAGCCCCGGTGGGGGGAGGAGACATCTTTTGGTGGGCAAAGTAGAGGGCGTCCCTGTGAGCATGGCTTGGGGCAGAGCTGCCCCAAGGACAGTGATGAAGGCACTCCCACAACAAGGCAGCCTAGCATGGGATGTCAGGGCCCCAGCGGGATCAGGAGGAGATGACCAAGTGTGGGGGTTGCAGCCTGAGGGAAGTGAGAAGTATGTGTGGGGGTGGGGCGGGGCAACCTCCACATACGCATTTGGCATTTGAAGTCTTGGAGCACAGGGACCCTGAGGAGGGTTCCAGGTTTAGCTGTGGTCTGAAATTTGGTCTGAAAGCCTTGGCAGGGTCCGGAGGACCTCCCTGGGGGGCAGGAGGGGCCAGCCCAGCATGGGGTGTTGGAGATTGAGTGAGGGAGAGGATGATAGCTAAGGTGGGAGACCGGGGACATAAAAGGGGGATGGAAACCAGGGTCATCATCTGGAGAGGGAAGTTAACAAATATATAGAGAGAGAAATGTGTCTAGTGATACTGGCCTGGAATTGTAGCTATGAGCATAAACTCATGGTTTTCAATATAGAGAGAGAAATACATTTACGTGTAAATGCACATCCACAGAGATGCGTTTTCTAGTTCTGCCTCTTGGGAGGCCTGGGAGCAGCGGTGCTTCAATGGCAAGAGCACGCCTGGGGCTGGGTCCCGATTGCTGCATGCCACTCTCCTCCAAAAGGGACAAGGACTTCTCGGAGAAATGGCTGGGGCAGAGAAAGAACAAGGTGGGACTGGAACACCTTGCTGAGCCAGAAACCAAAGAAATACTCACAGAATATGAAGGATAGTCCAAAGGACACAGAAGCAACCTTAAGGAGGCTCTCCATGCCATATAAATAAGTAAATAATAAGGCAAAAGTTTCATGGAGAATGTGAAATTTATGTACTTTCCCAATACCTTCCATAAAATACTTATTGACTATAGAAAGGAAAACAGTAACTTTACATTGGAGAAACCCGGTAGACCTCACTTGAATCACGTGATTAAAAGTGAATGTTACCAGTAATGGGGCAAATTGAAAGTGTGCACATTTTGATAGGATGCAATGAGAAGAACACAGGATCACTTCTGTAATATGGCTGCTAAGGATTACATTTCTGAATGGGATCATGAGGAATTGTGGAAAAATTCAAATTGAGGGACATTCTAAAATTTATAAAATAACTCTTCAAAAGTGTCAAGTTCAGAAAAGCCCAGCGAAGTCTGGGAAATTGTTCCAGACTGAGGAAGACTAAATGCACTGTCTAGTTCTAAACTGGATTCTTCACTATACTTTTGCTATAAATGGCTGAGACAACTGGTGAAATCTGAACGTGGTCTGAGGATTAGATGGCAGTAATATATTAACATTAATGTTAACCCCTCCATTTTGATGGCTATATTGTAGTTATGCAGGAGAATGTTCTTATTTTTAGAAAATGCACTGATATACTGGGAAATACGGGGGTGTTAGATGGCCACTGTACTCTCAAATGGTTCCAGAAAAGTTTTTTCAACATGTACATTTTCTGTAAATTTGTGATTGTTAGAAAAAAAAAAAGTGTCACTTGTCTGTCACTAGGGCTGAGCTTTCTCTGCACATTTAGAGTAGAGCAGACACTATTTCCAAATCCAAGTAGTCTACCTTCTTCTGCCTCATAAACTGTTGGATGCATACTTGCCTTGCTGGTCAACACTGGCTTGAAGCCAATATTATCAACAGTTTCATTTTTATTTTGTCTTCCATCGGTAAAGCATTTTTTTCTAAACAGCTTTATTGAGATATAATTCACACACCATAAAACCCACCCATTTAAAATGCATGTGCATATTTCAGTGGTTTTTAGTGTGTTCAAAGTTATGCAACCATCATTACAATCTAATTTTAGAACATTTTTATCACCTCTCCCCCAAATCCCATACCCAAAAGCAGTTATTTTTCATTTCCACTCTTAGTAATTTTATTTCTAAAACTTACTTCATTTTCTACTGACACAGGTTGTAGTAGCACATAGTAAGCAGTCAATAAATATTTGATGAATGAATGAATGGTCAACTGATTGGTATTACAGCTACTCATATCTATGGCTGTTGTTTCCCATTTGCTACTTTCCATAGTTGTTTTGTAAGATCATGGTAGGAATATTATCTTTACTGCAGTCTCATAAACTATGGAAGATGAGCTACTATTCTACCAATATGTTTAGAAAGCGTTCAGGTCACTTTAACATAGATAATAATAATCAGCATTCTTGAACTTACAACTTTTGCTGCATTGGCAAACCACTATCAATTTCTATGATGATGGACTAAATGACATTCTCCAAATGCAGGATACCTCTCTTACATAATGACTGAACTGGAGACAAACGTATAATAGCAGACACTTCTTCTAATACAGCCTATGACAAAGAAGTAGCTGGAGTACAGATTCTTCATAACAACTTCCTTTTTTAGAAACTATATTTCATTTTCATTGAAGACTGTCACCAAGACATTCATTTCACAAGCAATTCAATACAGAACTCGCAAAAGTGGTCAAATTATTACTCGCAGTAATGGTGAAAAACACTTAGGCCTCCACTTTAAAGTATCTCCTCAAAATTTTAGCGCTTGTGTGGATACAATCATTTATATAATTGTATTCTTCCAAATACTACATATTTTTTAAATATTTGGCAGTAATATGTGTCTCAAAGAACTGTATTTAAATTTGCCACAGAAAGGAGGTATCATCTCCAGAAAGAATAATTTGGGTACAAAGTAAATTCTGAAACTGAAAATAGATACTTCAATTATATTTTTTGAAGTACAGTTTTTTGGTGCATTTTAGCTTATTTAACCTCCAATTTATTAAGCAAAGTATATTATAATCTCAACCATCATGTAAAAACCTATTCTTTGAGTAAATAAATAAATGCAAACATATTGACACCAATAAAAATTTAAAATAACTAAACAAAAAAATGCATTCCTTTTTTTCCTACAGAACTTTCAGTATCTTTTCATTTACAAAAAAAGCTCCTAGACCATGTATGGATAATCTATTGCTCCACAACTTCTGTTTCTAGTGAAATGCCGCCAATGTCGAGAGAAGGCAGAACCCAGAGAAATGCAACAAGGGAAGTTAGTGTAGACACGACGTAGACCATTACTCTATTGTGTACTGCCTTGGATAGGTAAAATGGCAATATTCTCAATAGAAGATTTAGATGGTACACCTAATATATGTTGATAGTGTAGTGATTGCTGAATCTAAGAATTCGTTTCAGGGGCCAAGTGACAAGTGATTGCAGCTATTGTAGAACTCAAGATTATGGATGAATGATATCTCTAATTCTAACAACATAAAGAGAAAATGAGCACTATTCTCTGGACCTTACTGTACAAAAGAAAGGTGGACACTGTTCCACTGAAAACTCTGCAGATGAGCATAATAGATAACTCCAACTAGATGAGGATGAAGGTCACTTGCAAATAGGCAGAGGTCCCAATGATGATCAAGTTTCATTTGCATAACCTCTGATTACACATTTTGATTGTATATGAAATGATTGGGCACATTATCGAAACAAAATGAGATCATCTGTGAAGCAGTATGCTTGCTAGAATCCTTGGAATAAATCAAAATGAAAATCGTGGCTTGTACATGTGATAACCCTAAGCAAGCAAAGTCACTGTGAGGGTTGGACCAGAGAACAAAGGGAATTTGCCTGTCAAGACAAGCCTGAGTTTTCCTACTAGTATGGGTAACAAATATCAGAAACTCTACAACCACTTAAGTCTGATTCAGAAATAAAAAATAAAATAAATTATCATGGTTGCTAGTAGACCCCTGACCACTTCTTAACTTTCACTGACGTTTTCCACTCCTTTGGGTTGCTCTCTATGAATCATACAGGAACTGCATTTGGGTGGGAGGTGTCCAGTTGAAAGACTAGCATTCCTTTCTTTAATGCCAATGAAATTTCTACAAGACACACAGCATATGTGTGAAGTGAGAGTAAAGAAAATAGGTGCCTTTTAATTTTTTCTACTTCAAACTTATTAAAGTAAAGTAGTAGAGGATAGGAGAAAGAGAATACAGCTGGAAAAGCAAGCAAATAAAATATTAACGTAAACATGGAATTTCTATAATAAAAACATCTAGGCTAGGTCTCTCTGACACCAACATATTCAGTTAAAAAAAATTTTTTTAAGTCAAGTTACAAGTTTTACAGCCAAATGAGGCCGAGTATTTCTTTTTCCTTCCTCTTTCCACCTCCACTCGTGTATGAAAACATACCTCTGGTTGAATATGCTTAATTGAGCTGTTATTTTGCTCCAGTGTAAGAATAGTTAGCTAAAATATTGTAGAACAGTAGGAGGGATACTTGCAGAGGCACTGGGACCAGGAGAAAAGATTTGGCACCCGGGACTTTTATATCTGAAAGATTGCCACTGTATCAGGGTCAGACCCTTCCTGCTGCAGCTTTGGGGAAAAGAAATGCGACCAGTGGGTGGAAGTTACAACAAGAAAGTCAGTTCAAAATAAAGAAGCTCCTTCAAACAATAAGTGATTTTTTTTTCCTAACTAACAGGGCTGCTTTGGGGGTCACTGAGTTCACTCTAATATGGAAGCCAGGTGACCGCTTCTTAGACTGTCCTGCCCTAGGTAGATGACGTCTCAGACCACATGTTCTGTGGTCTCAAAATTCATTTGGAAAATGCACAAATATTCACACACACACACAAATAAAAATAAATTTTGGAAAAATGAAAGCAAAGAAAATGTTGAAGGCACTACAAATACCTTTATTTTCTAACTAGCAAGACTGTAGTGCACTGTATTTTAAGCAAGGTCTGCTTATTCTTCATCTGTTGAGTAATTAATGCCCTTAATCCTTCTGTATTATCCTTCAATCACTGCTAATTAAAAAAAAAATAATCTCTTGGTTGTGTATTTATTTTGGATACACTTTTCCAGAATTTAATCCTCAATTGTGCTGCAGCATTTAAATTGCTCAGCCATAATTGCGGATTTGCATTTGTTTCGACATTTACTTCAAGGTAAAGTTTTTTCCAGAGTCCTAGACATTTTGCCCCAGCTCATAGGCAGGAGGGGCCTGAAGTAAATGACTAGGTCTTGGCAAAAGAAATGATGGGAAAATACAGGGTAGGGCAAAGACATTTAGAAATAGGAAAAAGTGACAAAGGCACTTCTCCTACTTAAGTCATTAATTCTTCTGGCATATGCACGTCCTATTTTTGGAAACTTTGACCTTACTGTCCTTAGCATTTCCAGGCAACTATCTATGCACAACCCACACAGCTGAACCCCTTTTAGCCTTCAGCCTGGTGCTGTGGGAGGGGCTCCCCAGCGCTATTATCATCCGCACCATCAGGCACCCTATAATTTGTGCTGTGTACACCGTTTTGAAATGTGGCAGGAGAGGGAGTGATTCAGGCTTTTTCATTTTTCTTGACAGATTTAATATTTTCAGGTAGTTAGGGTACCAACTTTCTCCACAACTTTTATTTCCTTGTTACTTGAGAGCTAGCTAAAGGGTTTTTGACTTGCTGTCAGATAACACAAACTTTCCTATTTCTCCCCCTTCGCGTTTACATGGAATCGCTAGGTTACAATGAGGTAACGGAGAAGAAAAAGCACAGTCAGAAGCTTAATCGGGGCATAAAACCTGCAGGCATCTCCACAGCAAAGCCTGCTCACCCCACGTAGCCTTCTGCTGAAGGTGAATTCGCTGAAACAGTTGACTACAGTTCGGTTACCTGAAGAGCTGGTCATTTACCAACCAAAAACAAAATGATGCTCTCTCTAGGATCCTTTATTTTACAACCTGTCAAAAGTGGATGCTGATAACACAAAATCAACAAAAATCACTACTCAGAAAACATTTCACAATATATTAGTTCCAAAAATGAAAGCACTTTGAAGATCATCACCCTCCCGACATGAGCATAACTTCAAGTTCTGTATCTGCAATAGGGAAGCTGCCCCAACTGCATGCAGCCCTTTCTCGGAGGCAGAAAGGCTCTGACAGCCCCTTAAGAGAAGGCTGCTTGGAAGGTAGGTCGAGTTCACGGTTTGTTTTACTGCCTCTCCTTATGATACTTCCAGAAGCATTAAGTCACCCATTACTTTCCAGAGACTGGTTTTCTGCCCAGTAGACACTGGTGCCACTTTT
>PVKE010008214.1:7901-48473 GCA_004027555.1 Craseonycteris thonglongyai | reverse complement strand
TTGACAGATAGAGAGAGAGACAGAGACAGAGACAGCTAGAGAACCGAACTGTGGGAACTCCCCAGTTCAGCATGTGGGTCCTGCCTGGGCCGGAGCCGGGATTCGATCCCCGGTCCTCGTGGCCTCAAAGCGAGCGCTCAACCCGCTGAGCCGTCCCGGCTTTCCCCTGTAAACAGCATATAGTATTGTTCACTGTTTATTGGAATGGCTAAACCATTTGTATTAACAATTGTGTTAAGTCTGCCAGGTATCTCTTACATATGTCCCATCTCAGCTTTATTCTCTATCTCTCATTTTCTTTTGGACTAAGTAAATATTCTAGTTATCCGTCACTGCTTTTTAGTTATATATCCTTTTATTATTTTGGTGATTAACCTAGGGCAGGGGTGGGCAATTGTTTTGATTCGGGGGTCGCTTTGTGGAAACGAAGGTTAGCGGAGGGCCACACCTTTTAAAATGATTGCATTTATTAACTTTGCATTTCAGAAAAGATATAAATTGTATCATAAAAATCAATAAATATAAATTAAATAAATTATTGGCAGTTTTACTCAATTTATTTATTGTGCTAATTTTATATCATCTATAACTGCAAACATATTTAATTTTAGAATCAATTTAATGAGACAAATGTACCCTATCACACTTTTCTACAATTTTTTTTGAAATCAGGAGTAAGATTGCTTGTTGAAATTCTCATCACAGCCTGCAAGTTAATGTCTGTCAAAGAGCATCTATATTTACTCTTGTTGATCTTCAAGCAAGAAAAACTTTGCTCACAAATATATATACATCCAAATATAGAGAACATTTCCCCAGCAAATTTCTTCATGCATGGAAATTTTTCAGCAGACAAAGATTTGTAAAAGTCAACTAATGTTACAGCATTAAACATTTCTTTCACAGTGTGATCTGACTGCATGCCAATAAGTTCAAGCTGTGGCTCCTCAGGTGCTGTATCAATATCAGCAATGATGGGATAAGAGCAAATTGAATTTAGGCTCTATTTTCTTGAAGTCCTGAAATCTTATTGTGACCTCATCCTCCAAACTCTGCAGATGATCCCTAATCTTAGCAGAAACACTTTCAGGAACTTACTGTTTTCCTAATAAAGGGAAAGGGCAAAAATTGCCTTCACTTGCTTGTCTTGCAAAAAGACCTAGTTTTACTTATTTAAATGTGGATACACCACCAGTGTACTCCAAAAGGAGGGAGCTTTACTTACAGTTGAAAGTTGCAGCCATTTACATCTAATGGTAATACAAGATATCATAAGCTAATGCCTAATCAAAAAATGTTATGGAACTCAGTAGCTTGCTCTTGGCTTCCTATAGACTTGGCTCAGTGCCAAAGCACCCACCCCACTCCTAGCCACAGGGAGGCGTCTGTTATTAGAAGCACTGAAGTTAGAAATTTACAGATTTATTGTTGCAAAGACAAAATTGAAATTAACCAGATCAACCAGAAAAGCGCGTATATACACTGCGCATGCATATTTACATGGCCTTTCTAGTGGAAAATATGAGACGAGTCTTCGGTTGTGCATGGGAAGGAAATCTCGATTCAAGGCGGATTTTTTCTGTTGTCTTGGCAGGCCGCAGTTTGCCCACCCCTGACCTCGAGGCTGCAAAGTGAGCGCTTAACCCACTGAGCCATCCCGGCTTCCCCTTGTCTTTATCTTTAAAGGTTATTTTTGTTAGCTATGAAATCTGGTTGGTTGTTTTTTTTTTTTCTTTCTTTTTTTTCCTTTCAGCACATTAATACTGAAAAGCCAACGGTCTTACTATTGTTCCTTTGAAGATAATGTCTTTTCTTCTGGTTGGTTTTTAAGATTTTCATTTTGTCTTTGAGTTTCAGCTGTTCTACTATGATGTACTGTTGTCATTATATATTGCTATATAACAGATTACCCCAAAATGTAGTAGCTTAAAACAACACATTATTTCATAATTTCTGTAAGTCAGGAGTCCAGGCTCAGCTGAGCTGAGTCCTCTTTCTCAGTCTCTCTCAAAGAGTTCAGTAATGTCTTGACTGGGGAGAACGCTGCTTGCAAGCTCATGTAATTTTTGGGTGATTCAGTTCTTGGATAGGGTTGTAGATACAAGCCGACAAGGCAGTGGTCTGGTAGCAAGGCAGAAGTCACAGTTGTTTGAAAGCTAATCATGCAGGTAGTATCCCTTCCACGTTACTACCATATATTCCTTTGGTTAGAAGTAACTAAAGAGGAGGGGATTTCACAAGGTTGTGCATGCCAGGAGGTGGGGATCATTAGAGGCCATGTCAAGCTGCTTACCACTTGCACTAGGTAGATTTCTTTGTATTTACTTTTCTTGGGGTTCTCTGAGCTTGAATCTGCAGGTTATCAAATAGTCTAATGTGTAAAGCCCCAAATGGAAAGGATATTGGGACAAAAGAATTATTTTTAAGAGAATAGTAGCTGAGCATTTTTGAATGTCTGGGGCATCTCTGAATCTGCTTCTAGTAGTAGCTCCCACTCTTGACACATAATATGTGACCCATGGGTCACATATTTTGCTTTGTTATATGAGGGCTGTTTGGGAAGTATCCAGTCATGTAATATGAAAAATAGAGACATTTATGGCTGGATTTTTTCCAGATAGCCCTTGTACATCTCATTATCTTTTGAACTATGCTGGCTTTTTTTTTTGTATTTAAAAGAATAGAGGCTGAAGTAATATAATTAGCCCCAGTCAAGGACTTCTTTTTTTCAGTATGTGTGGCTGGGTCAATCTAACTTTTATCTGCTAGTTTTGGGGCTTGCTTTGGTTTTCTGCATTCAGTTCACCACTGGACTTTTCCTTTCAGCAGAGTTTGGGTGTTGGACACTGGTGAGGTTGCTGAGATACCTACTTTACAGCTGAGTTGCTATAAAGTAACAGCAACAGTTACAAGGTCTTGCTGTAATTTATTTGCCCGTTGCTAAGTTTGAGGGTTGCAGCAGCATATTCTTTGCTGTCCAGTCCTGCCGTTGGCCTTCCACCCTGCTGTCCTGTCTCTAGCCTTAGGAGGGCCTCTCCCCTTGCTACTCTACCCAGCTGTTGACCCATTCCACTTGGTGAAGGCCTATGGGAAAATGGGGTGGGTGCACACTCACTGAATGAGGCTCCTGAGTATTCTAATCAGTCAAGCCAACCCACAAGTGGTGTCAGGTTTTTCTTTATTTCCATCTCTGGTCAGTTCACAGGAGGGCTCGTCAGTTTCTAGGGTGTACTTAGGTTTGTTTTCTCAGCTCTGTGATGGGTGAAAGAATTATTTTTAAACTAATTCAGCTTGTTCTCATTAAGGTGAGAGCAGTAGTTTCTCACATCTTCTAATGGTTGGAATAAATAAATGATTACTTGTAACTTTTAACAACTCTGTGGGGCATATAACCACCTGTAGTTGTCTGTAGGTACACCTAATTATATTTGCTGGCACATAAATAATGGTAGGCTCTCATTTGTTGAAAAAATTAATGTTTAGTATGTTTTCTTGTTGAGAACCAATCAATGCTTTGCTTATTAAATGTTTTGTATGATTTTTGATGTCTTAAAATGTCTCTTTAAGATGCACACCTTATTTATAGGTCAGTTAGAGCGATGTTTAGCACTGAATGGCCATGAGATCCATGGAAATTGTACATACCCCTTCTTTAAGCATCTTAATACATTTCATTAGGAATGTGCAAAGTCTTTTGGTTATTGTTTATTATCTTTTTCAGTAGAAATGGGAAGTGGCATTTTTGAACATAAAAATCATGTGTAGGGGATGCTGGGATGGCTCAGTGGGTTGAGTGCTCGTTTTGCAGCCCCGGGGTTAGAGGATTGAATCCTGGCCCTGGCCCGTGGAGACCCAAATGCTGAACTGGGGTGACCTCATGCAGGAGGCCCCCAGTTCGGTTCTCACAGGGGTGAGCTGCATTTGGGAGGACCCCTGGCCCTGTTCTTGCTCTGCACAGCCCCCGCTCACCTGTGGAATGAAACTACGTAGAAAACCAATGACACGCAACTATGGAGACTGCTCTGGGTTCTCCCTCTTCTCTCTGTCTCTCTCTCAAAAACAATAAAAATATATCTTAAAAAAAATCATGTATAATAGCTATAGTAAAGTGCAGAAAGAATTAATGCATACAGTATTCAAAATGAGGCTGAGACTTTCGTTTTAGTATTTCTAGTGGAGTAGATGAATGAGGTTTGGATGTGAGAACCCAACTGCTTAGAAAAAATTATATTTTAATAAATTTGCATATATTTGGCTCTTAAAAACTTCTGGGGCCACTGGTTCTAAAATTCTTATGAAAGTGCTTGATGATATCTCAATACTGGCCATTTTTATTAAGATGCAATGTAGCTGATTACAATGGTTCAGTGATGGAGAGTTGCAGGACTGGACAGCCTGTGATTAGAGTTTTAGCTATGCCAATTAGGTCTTTGATTCTGGGCAGGTTATTTAGTGCCTGTGCCTGTGTTTTCACATCTGGAAAATGAGGATAAATAATGGTGAGGTGTTTCATGTTAGTGTATATAAAGTTCTTAGAGCAGTATCTGTCAGATAGCAATCACTATGTGTTGTTATTAATGTAGTATGAAAGAAGTTAAAACCTTAAAATACTTACACATGTATCTTGGACATTATAAGCACATAATTTTACCTATTTGCATAAGAGTTTGGTCTTAGAAGTAACTTGTGCAAGGTTCCATAACTAGTTAGATGTAGGGTTAGGAATGTTCACCACCTTTCCTGGGGTCAGGAGAGTCTATGGTCCACTTTATTCTGGTATCTGTAGGTTATATTGTCATTGGTATATTTGAAGCTGATTCCAAATTGAGAGACTTTTGCTTGAAAAAGACCTTGTGATAGAGCCTCGACTCAAAGTCTCTAAATTTGCCTATTTTTGTATGTAAATGTTTGGAGCTGTTGATAGTGGCCTTTCTATAGAGTGTACAGTTGACCCTTGAACAACACAGATTTGAACTAGGCAAGTCCACTTACGTGGATTCTTTAGTAAATACATATATTTCTGTAATGTATTTTCCTTATGATTTTCTTAATATTTTCTTTAACTTATTGTAAGAATATAGTATATAATATATAATGTCCAAGTATGTGTTAATTGACTGTGTTATCGGTAAGGCTTCTGGTCAGCAGTAGGCTATTATTAAAGTTCTGGGGGACTCAGAAGTTACACTTGGATTTCTGACCACAGAGGTTTGTTTGGCACCCCTAGTCATTGTTCCATTGTCAACCGTAATTCTTTTCTCTGTAAACTGACTAAAATTGTCCTCACGTTAAATAAAAATTGTGTTCATTATAGAGTATTTATATATTTTTATTTATTTATTTTTATTTTTGACAGAGAGAGAGAGATACAGAGACAGAGACAGAGAGAGAACTGAACTGGGGGAGCTCCCAGTTCAGCACATGGTTCCGCACGGGCCGGGGCCGGGATTCGATCCCTGGTCCCTGGCGCTGCAAAGTGAGCGCTTAACCCACTGAGCCATCCCGGCTTCCCCAATATAGAGTATTTAGAAAATGCGAAAGCAAAGAGAAAAATATAAAAATAACAAAATTGAGAATGCTTATTTTTCTTTATGAATATATGCTAACAAAAATAAGATCTTTAAAAAAATTATGTTGTGAATTCTCTGTTTTCCAGGAAAAGTTTAACCCTTTGCTTGTTGGACATTTGGTTGATTTTCAGTTTTTTTTCTGTTAGTGATTGTAAGAGTTCTATCTCTGCATTTTATTTATATCATATAGTTGTCACTTATAATAAATTCTTTGAAACTTAATATTAATAAATTGGTTTACAAGGTTTCAATATTTATTCCAAATTTGCTCTCCTTAAGGCTTTGACACTTAAAAAAAAAAAAAAAAGGCTTTGACAGTTTAAGCTCTTGACAACCACGTGAGAATATACCAATTTCTTACTAGATAATCTTTCTAGTCTTTGATAGTGTGGTGGATGAAATACAGTAGATTCTCCATTAACCAGAACTCAAGCAACGGTTGCTTGGAGTGCTGGCTTCTTGAGTTCTGGTTAATGGAGAGTCTATTTTATCTGCCATCTACCAGTCCCCATTGGTGCTGGTTAACTGAGAGTCTACTGTAATAGCTAATGTTGGGAGTCATTTTTTTGTAAGTACTGCACAAAAGAGCTTCAACCAATACAATCTCATGTAATTGTATTGAGAATCATTTCAGACATTTCAGGACTCAGTCATTGAACCTAGAATCAGTATCAAATACAGTGCTTTTATCTGACTCTTCTAAAATATTGAGATCCTAACGTTTCTTAAACATTTTCATAAACTCTTATTTTATGTTTGTATTGAGATTTTTGAATGTATTTTAGTTATAACTAAAATGAATAGATACGTTTCTTTTGGTCAGTTGGAGTATGACTTAGTGAAATAATGAACTAAGTTTACATTAATGTTGAACTCTTTAGTCTTTACTGTGTTTTTGTGGCTGAAATTATTTTACCAAGTATTTTACAATTTCATATCTTCAGTAGGTTGTTGCATGTTAAAAATCTGTGGATTTTGAAGTGTACCTGGCTCTTCTCTTTAATGCCTCTTGTGAAACAATAGTTTTTAAAAACAAAGTTTGATTTGGGGGAATATTTGACTCTTCATTAAGTTCCGTATAGGATCCAGACTTCAGTTAGGCTTTGCACAGGTTTTATTTTGATTATATTCTGTTTAGAAAATTGGGTACTTTGTTTTGGTACAACAGGAGAATCTCATGTTCAGTGTTTTCTTTTTCACATGTTAGCTGATTTATGGGTAAAGCCCCTGAGAATTTTGCATTCTGTATTTTATTCCTTTCAAATGATCTGATAGGTAGGTCTAGAAACGGTAGGAGAACTTCCTATCCAGAATATTAGAAATCTTACCGGTACATATTTTGCTTTTGAATAATTTGTAATTTGGAAAAGCCTTAATAGTCTAGACTAGGGCTCACTGTTTTGCTAAGGAAGAAGGAAAATGATTAGTGATGGCATAGAAATGCTAACTTCAGATATATTCTCATTTAGTATTGGAGTCAGCATTAATAGCATTTTCCAAATAAGCCTCATTTTACTGGGATGGTTGGTGAGCGTCTTTGCTACAGATACTAAGCATGCTGTTATAATTTGTGTATAACTCTGCAGATGGAATTAATCACTGTTCTAATGGTGTCATTAAAGAGCCTGTCTTCTGTCATGCTGCTTGGGCAGCTTCTACATTTTGACTTTTTTCCCCCCTCAAACTTAGTTTTACGGTTGCTATATGGCTCTTGCAGTGATATTCTAGAAGTGATGGGAGGGAAGGGTTCTTTATTCCTGGGACTTTTACAAATGAGGACATTTTTCCAGGGACATTGCTCTGCTCCAGGAGATTTTTTCTCAGTTTCATTGGCCAGAACTAGAAAGAGTCTTGAAAAGTGAGGTTCTGCCAAAGTGGGGAGGTAATGGCTGGCAATCACTGCGTGCTCCTGGAAACTAAAAACTTGTTAATGTTTCTGAATTAAAATAAATGTAAATGCTTTTAAAGATTTATTTTTATTGTATTTTGACAGAGAGAGAGACAGAGAGAGACAGAGAGAAGGGGGAGGGCCCAGAGCAGTCTCCATAGTTGACAGCATTAGTTTTCCACATAGTTTCACTCTGCAGGTGGGTGCGGGGCTGCGCAGGGCAGGAACTGGGCCGGGAGCCTCCCGCATAGGCCCCGGCAAGAACTGAACTGGGGGCACACCCTAGTTCAGCATATGGGTCTACATGGGCCGGAGCCAGGATTCGATCCTTGGGCTCCAGGGTTGCAAAGCTTAACCTGCTGAGCCATCCCAGCTTCTCCTGTACATGCTTTTAAATGAAGGATCTTCACACTAACATTAGGGCATTTCTCTGCCTTGGTTCTTTTGTATAAACTGGGTGTTAAACTCTTTTATTTCTATAGGAATATTTATCCTTCCATTTACTACTAAACTTTCACATCTTTATAAAGCTTAGAGAAGAGGCCGGAAACATCCATCTTGTCAGAAGCTGAGTGAAATTATTTAAGCAAGGAAGACACACATTTTTGTTTTGGATAAAAACTAGTGCTCTATCACTTTTTTCATTGTTATATTGTACTTTTTATTATATGGGAATTGTGATATGATAGTTATATGTTCCCCATTGCAAGGTTTCTAGATGTAGTTTTAAATAATTTGAGGGAAAGCTAAAGGCCAGATTAGGCACATATTAAAGATATATTTTAGGTCTTCATTCAGTAAAAGCTACTTTGTCCCATAAATTTCCAATCAGGTTATCTAGGCCCTACTACCACTTGCTATAACTTGTACCCTGGGCTTGAAGAGGCTCATGCTCATAGTAGTATTTAGCAATAGTGATAGTAATAAAGTGGTCCTAGGATTGTGGCTGATAAACTTTGAGACTGAAGATGGCTGTTAAGATAATAGATCAACTGACTGCTGTAGGGACTTAGTTCTGGCCTGACTCTTGGTGACTTTTTATAACTAACTGGTTTACTCATTGGAGTTGCTGATAGAGACATTTGTAACATTGATTGATGTCTAGGACTTAAAAATATTGAAGTACCATTATATTGATTGGGTCAGTATACTATTAAATATGTAATAATCCAGAATCATTATCTATTGATTATTTCTATTGCCTGTATTGGGACTAGAACCACATTATTTTCCAGATATACTTTGTTTTGTACAAAAATAGGCTAATATCCCCCTTACCCACTCATCTTTGATGATTTTGTTAGAATCCTCAGAAATGCAAGGAATCTGTAATTTTCTTTATGGGAATTATAGCTGCTAACTATCAGTGTCCAGACACTTCAGATTATGGTGAATGACTGACTGCTTGAACAACATTGACCAAAGTGTCCACTTGTATTGTTGCACATGCCATTTCAATTTACCATGCGTCTCAAACTTACCACCAATGCATGCAATTCTTAGGCGTGTTGAAGGTTCTTTTGCACACTCATGCCTTTATTGTTGTGCTTTCACAATGTTCTCCAATTTCTTTTTTTTTTTTTTTTAAATATATTTTTATTCATTTATTTTTGACAGAGAGAGAGATACAGAGATAGATACAGAGAGAGAACTGAACTGGGGGAGCTCCCAGTTCAGCATATGGTTCCGCACGGGCCGGGGCCGGGATTCGATCCTCGGTCCCCAGCTCTGCAAAGTGAGCGCTTAACCCACTGAGCCATCCCGGCTTCCCCTTGTTCTCTAATTTCAACACCACTTTGAAATGGTCTTGCGCTCCTTGAACAACAACTGTACTTCTGCCATTTTTCTTTGACTGTCCTGCCTGTAGTGTTCATTTGATTAATGCCATCTTTAGAGCGAATATTATACTACACATTGCTACCATAATTCAATTCAACTTTGAAAAGTAATGCATAGATAACATTTCTTAAAATGTGTATACTTTTTTTTGGCACCCTTGGTATGCGTTAATTTACATTTTCTAAACTTTTACTATAAATGAGCTTATACAGACACAGGCAGGGTATTTTCTTTTCCTGGCTTCTTTCAGCATAATTATCTTGAGCTTCATCTACATCCTTGTGTGTTATTAATAGTTCATTTTTTTAAATTGCTGAATAGTATTCCATTGTACAGAATACAATAGTGTGTATAGTTACCTTTTTTTTTTTTTAAAGATTTATTTTATTGATTTTTGACAGAGAGAAACAGAGAGAGACAGAGAGAAGAGGGAGGGCCCAGAGCAGTCGACAGCACTAGTTTTTCCACATAGTTTCACTCCACAGGTGGGTTCGGGGCTGCACAGGGCAGGAACTGGGCTGGGAGCCTCCCACATAGGTCCCGGCAAGAACTGAACTGGAGGCACACCCCAGCTCAGTATGTGGGTCCGCATGGGCCGGGGCCGGGATTCGATCCTCAGTCCCTGGGGCTTCAAAGCTAGCGCTTAAGCCGCTGAGCCATCCCAGCTTTCCCTATATTTACCTTTTAATGGACATTTAGATTTTGTCTGCTTTGGGACTTTTAAAACGAAAGCTGTTTAACAACATTGATGTAAAAACTTTTATATGGATGTATGCTTTCATTTTCTTGGGCGATCACCTTGGAGTAGAATAGCTGGATCATATGGAAGGTGTATGTGTTACTGTTAAACAGCCCAACTGTTTTGCAAAGTGGTGGTACTGTTTTAGTTCCACTAGCAGGTCCTCCACATTCTTACCAATCTTAGTCTGGTCAGTCTTTTTAATTTTAGACATTTTAGTAGGTGTATAGTGATAGCTCATGTTTTAATTTGTATTTCATCAGTTACCAATGGTGTTGACCATTTTCTCATGTGTTTGCCATCTGTATATCTTTGGTGAAGTTTCTGTTCAAATCTTTTGCCTATTTAAAAAAAAGAATTTAATTGAGTTTTACAAGTCTATCAGATAAATGCTTTGCAGCTACTTTCAGTCTGGTCATCTTTTCATACTCTTAACTGCCTTTTTAAAAAACAAGTTGTTAGTTTTCATGAAGTTCAATTTATCAATTTGTTCTTTTGTGGATTGTGCTTTTGGTGTCATTCTAAATATTTATTTCATCTGAGGTCATAAAGTTTTTCTCCAGTGTTTCTTTTTTTGTTTGTTTGTTTTTAATATAAGTTTTATGGCTTCAGATTATATATTTAAATCTGATTTGTTGAGATAATTTTTGTTTATAGTGTGATATGTGGACCAAAGTTGTTCATTTATTTTTGGCAAGTGTATATCCAATTATTTTAGCACCATTTGCTGAAAAGATGATCTTTTCTCCTTTAAGTTTTTGTCAAAAATCAGTCTTCCTTATACAGGGTGTCCTCTAAAAATGAAATACATTTTGAATGATTATAAAGTTACTGTTTATTAACATATACCGTATTTTCCGGCGTATAAGACGACCGGGTGTATAAGACAACCCCCTAATTTTACAGTTAAAACATAGGTTTAGGCCTGTATTCGCTGTATAAGACTACCCCCCACTTCCGAGGCTGTAGTCTTATACAGCGAATATAGGCCTAAACCTATGTTTAAACTGTAAAATTAGGGGGTCGTCTTATAAGCCGGAAAATACGGTAGTTTATTTTCAAAATTGAAAATAATCAACCAAAATGAATATCATAATTTTTTGTAGTCAACACCTGTTTTCAAACTGGTGACTGTTCTGGTCCAGGCACAGCTGGCAACGTGAAGCAATGGAATTGCACACATCAAGAATCATTTTGTTCAGGGATGGCTCAGCAGTTAAGCGCTTGCCTCACAATTGAGAGGTCTGGGGTTCGATTCTCGGCCTTGGCCTTTGCAAACCCATAGCTGAACTGCGGTCTCACATGGCCCCACATCCACCTTTGTGGAATGAAACTATGTTGAAAACTAAAGATGTACAACTGTGGAGACTGCTCTGGGCCCTCCCCTTTTCTCTCTTCCTCTCTTCCCTTCTCTTAATCTTAAAAAAAAAAAAATAAAAAATTATTTCATTTAGTATTTGTGTGCATTCTCGTTCAGTGGCTGCCTTTAAGTTGTCTACTGTTGCCAGTTTTGTACCATAAACTTTATCTTTTTTTTTTTTATCCTATAAATTAAAAACATATAGTGGTGTGATGTCTGGTGAACGTGAAGGGTATTCTGCTTTTAGCAGATTTCACTCATTATTTTAAATAGGTTAAACCTGGAAAAGAGAGAATTATGTGTTATCAGCTCTTGAAGTGTGTACATGTTTTTTTTTGGACACCCTGTATAATAAGTCCTGAAGTCAAGTGTTGTTAGTTCTCAACTTTGTTTTTTTCAAAGCTGCTTTGTCTTTTGTAGGCTATTTGCGTATGAATTTTATATTGAAATTGTTTGCTTCTACAAAAACAGCCTTCTGGGTTTTGACTGGGATGGCTTTGAATCTATATGTCAGTTTGCTATTTAGATTGTCTTTAATCTCTCTCAGCAGTGCCTTGTAGTTTCCATTGTACATATTTTTCACATGGTTCGTCAGACATCCCTATTTAATATAGTTAAATAGTAAATATTTAACTTATAATTAAATATTAACTATTTAATATATTGTTAAATTTATTGGGATGTCATTGATTAGTAAAAATTACATGTGTTCCAGGCACACAATTCTACAGTACATCCATCGTCTGTGTGTTGCATTGTGTATTCGCCACCCAGAGTCAGATTTCTTTCCATCACTATATATTTGAGAATATTTTTTGATATTATTATAAACAATGTTGTTTTTAAAACTCTGTCCAATCAGGTCTTGTCCAATAAGCATGTGGCTCCTGACCATCTGTTGCAAATCTGCCAGCGCATCGGTCCCATGTTGGATAAAGAAATTCCACCCAGTATTTCAAGAGTCACTTCTCTACTTGGTGCAGGAAGGCAGTCTTTGCTACGTACAGCAAAAGGTACCTTAATTTGAAGAAGTGTTCTACTTTGTATTACTAGCTTAATAAGTATTATTATTGTGAAGCAATGTAAGCATTGTGGAAGAAAGGTGATAATGTAACTATAAACCATGCTGTGGACTATAAAATTCTCTGCATTTAGCGTAGACATTGGATTTTATTGCATAAGTGTTTAATGGGTCCTTCTGCATTTAAAAAAATGATAAAGGTATAGATGTTAAGCTAAAAAGTTTGAATTCTGAGATGTGTTTGAGGTCTTATTAATGTGAGTTCTTAATTTTCCATTTTGTAGCTCACTTATAACTTCATTGAATGTAATTGTATGTGTCTAATAAACTCTTTAAATGCCAGAAGTATTTCATTTGATATTTAGATTCTTGAAAGCTCTTTGTTATAAGGGGAAACGATTTTCTAAGTTTGGTGGCAGTTTGAAAATAAGCATCCAAAATGTACAATTGCATGGTTCTTTTTTTATTAATGAAATTTTTTTGCTAAGTTTTGTGGTAGCAAACTGTTGGAATTGCTGTTCTTTTTCTGTTAGCTTGGTATAAATCACTTAGACTAAGTATATATGTATGTGTATGACCTCTGTGTATACAACATGGCTTAACTGCTAACAGGCAAGAATGTTGACTCTCAGGAGCATATGTCAAGTTCATCCCTGTGATTACTTTTAAGATGTATTGCTGATGTGATGCTGCCTCTTAGATGTACCAGTATAAAGTTTGACTGAGAAAGAACCCTTCCTCTTGGTTCCATGCCAGACTTATTTGTCAGCTTTAGTTGTTTCTTAGTGCTCTATGGCCATGCCACACTGTGGCTTGAATCAGGAAACTTCATATTCTTCTTCCTTCTGTGTCCCTATTCACCTTGTAATTATTCTGTTTTAGGTTGTTATATAGTAGTTGCCTGGGTAGCCTGTTTTCTTGTTTTCTTGTGTCAGGCTCAATGTCATTTTGTTATGAGCACTGCTTTAGAACTGTCAGACCTTAGAAGAGACTTCAGCAAGCTGTCTTAGGGTAGGGACCATATTTCTCTGTATGTTTTGTACTAGTGCCATGGGAGGATGCCTGGTAACTGCTCTTTGATCATGATAGTGGTAATGAATTCATTTATGTAAAGCATAATATGCCTGTTCGTTTGGGGCACCCGAGGCTCAGTAGAGGTTTAGTATGATGCATTCCTTCCCTTCCTCTCTCAGTTGTGAAGAAGCTAATTTCTAGCACAGCATAATCTGTGTTCTGCTACCCTCTCCTATGGAAGGGCAGACATTTTTTCTTAGTATATTTGCTGGTAGGTCAAAGACGGATGGGACATTGGAATGAGTGTTCAGACTGACAGATTCTGCATATGTGCTCTTGTGTAAAGCATTATCTATGACCCTTAAAAAAAAGAGGAAAGCCATTTATTAACTTTATCAGTACTTCCTAAGGAGTTTGAAGTCATTGTTAATATTGGCCAAAATTAATTTTAAAATTCAATGCTTAAGTGGTTAATTAAGTCAAGGATTTTTAATATAAATCCATGAAATTAAAATTTCCCTACAAAAAATTTCATTTTTGGAAAGTTGGATCAGTTGTGATTAAGATTTTTTTATTGTTACTATTGTATGGTATAATTCCACATTGAAAAATAAAATCTTATTTGGCATCCAATGGGACTTGGAAGTTAAAAGATCTAGTTTTCTGGTTCATCTGGACTAATCATTTGCAGTGGATCTCTTTAAAGGTCCTGGAACCTTTGAGCCTCAGTTACCTCTCTTGTAAATTGGTGATTAATACCTACCTCACAGGGTTGTTGTGGGGATTCAATGAGATAATGTATATGGAAAGCACTTTGTAAATTGTTAAGTGCTACACAATGTTAGTTGTTGTTGTATCTGAGATGTCTCAATTTTTTTTTCCTTCAGAAATAGTCTAATAAACCTCTAGGGCTTTTCTGTTAAAGTATATTAGTTGGTAAAACTTTAATAAAACAGTTTATTAAAATATACGTAAGTATTCTATAAAATCTTTCTTGGGGTTAACTGTCAAGATTTTATGTGTATCTAAACTTCATTTTAAAGACTGCAGGCACACAGTTTGGAAGGGCTCTGCCTTTGCTGCTCTTCATAGAGGAAGACCCCCAGAAATGCCGGTGAATTATGGTTCCCCACCAAATCTTGGTAAGTGACATTGGCGTTTCATGTGCCTAAAACCATTCTTTTAATTTCTTGACCAACTTTGTAACTGCTGTATTAAAATTTAAAAGGAAATACTGATAGTGTTGTTTCAGTAGTGACAAGTATCAATTTTCAAATTTGTTTTCCTAAAATAACTACTAGAAGTAATACAAATTAATGAAAAACAATTTTATTAGAATAAGTTTGTACCAGTGATTACAGTAGAACAGAACTGGGAGGAAACTTGTGTCCTTAGGATTTCTTAAACATGGGTTTTTGTTTTGGAGTCTTTCTTAGCTTTTTTACATATTGGCTCCCCTTAACTATTTTCATTGTTTTTATTTCCTAGTGGAGATACATCGAGGAAAACAACTCACAGGGTGTTCCACTTTTAGCACAGCATTTCCAGGAACTATGTACCAGCATATAAAAATGCACAGAAGGATTCTGGGACATCTATCTGCTGTTTACTGTGTAGCATTTGATAGGACAGGACATAGAATCTTTACAGTGAGTTAACATTTTAAACTCAATTTACCTGCTGTACTTTAGTGTTCATCAGAATCTTTTAGGAAATCTTATAAAACACATAGGTTATATGTTTCTCAGTCTCAGGGATTTTGACACAGGAGGTCTGGTGTAGGGTCCATAACTTTGTATTGTTATTCAGTGTCCCAAGTGATTCATATTTAGATAATCAGGGCTTGTGTGGTGTTTGAGACATTGGTTTAGAGCAGTGGTTCTTGGTCATGATCATCAAGGATACTTAATATGTATGCCTACTACTTTTTTAAAGATTTATTTTGTTTGAGAGAAGGTGAGAGAGAGAGGAAGAGGAAGGAGGGAGGGAGCACCCAGAGGAATCTCCATAGTTGCACATCATTAGTTGTGACATAGTTTCATTCTACACAGGTGGATGTGGGGCTGCACGGGGTGGGAACTGAACTGGGGGTCTCCCTCATGGGATATGAGAATCTTTACCACCATCCTGGTGGTCATAGTTGTTCCACAGTTTAGCATATGAGTTTGCATGGGTTGGAGCTGGTATTCAATCCCCAGACCTCTTGGTTGCAAGGCAAGAGCTCAACCTGTTGAGCTATTCCAGCATCCTGTGCCAACTACTTCTCCAGCCCATTCAGGTTCTGCTGAGTTAGGTTAATTTCAACTATGTATATCAACCCTCCCACCCCCCCAAAAAATCTAAATCTCTGTGATTCATAGGTCACATTGATTACTTACTGATCCAAGAAAATTGATTGATTACTTGAACACTGAAATATTTTATAATTACAAAATTGTATGTAAATATGTATAATTTAATTTACCTTTTTAATGTTTTAAAGGAAAGTTTGGATGGGCAAGAAGATTAAATTTTATTTCTGAGTTGTGAGGTTTAGAGTTCATACTCAGATATTTGCATAATGAATGGGTGCTGGCTGGTTGGTTCTCTGTTGTTTGGTCCTTTAAAGTGAGAGTGCTAAGTCACATTATGTTTTGGTTGTTTTGGGGATTGCCACCTACTCTTGTTTCTCAGCTTGTAAAATATAGATGTGTCTTATCACCACATTATTTTGCTGTGACCTGATTTTTAACTATTGTTAATTGAAACAGGTGAGCCACAAACTTAGTGGAATTTATTACTTAGCAGAGACTCTTGGGAAGATAATATTTATAATGTGGTCTGATCCATAGAAATGAAAACTGCATAGTATCTTTAAGTAGACATTCTTTGATTTGAAGGAAAAACCTTACTTTGTAAGTGTTCTGATCATGAATCAACCTACAGAGTACTCTACAGTTGGCAAGAGAGGAGTTACACTTAATTTGAGTGATATGTAAATGGTATTCTTTTTTTTTTTTTTTTGAGAGAGAGAGAGAGAGAGATACAGAGACAGAGACAGAGAGAACTGAACTGGGGGAGCTCCCAGTTCAGCATATGGGTCTACTCGGGCCGGGGCTGGGATTTGATCCCCGGTCCCCGGCGCTGCAAAGTGAGCGCTTAACCCACTGAGCCATCCCGGCTTCCCCAATAAATGATATTCTTTTAAGCAATGTAGGAGACTTCTGTATTAATGTTTATTTTGGGGTGTCTTTTTTCTTAGGGTTCAGATGATTGTTTGGTGAAGATTTGGTCAACACACAATGGCCGCCTGCTCGCCACATTAAGAGGTCATTCTGCAGAAATTTCAGATATGGCAGTAAACTATGAGAATACATTGATTGCTGCAGGGAGCTGTGATAAAATAATTAGAGTGTGGTGCTTGAGAACTTGTGCCCCAGTTGCTGTGCTCCAGGGACACACGGGGTCAATTACGTCTCTACAGGTAAACTAGTGTTAGTGCCCATGTTTGTGTATTATCTCCTTTTTCTTTTAAATCTTTCTCTCTGGAGATGAGGAATAGTAAGATGCTTAGTAATTATATGATCTGTTTTAAATTTAGTAATGAAAAAATATAATTAATCCTACTTGCATGAATCTGGGCAAGGTGCTATAATAAGTAGGTAATGCCGTTAGAGCTTTACGTGAAGGCTTGTGCACTGAACGAGTCAATTACAAACTGCTGATGGGTGAATAATTTTTCTACTTTAAAGCTTGTGGATTTTAATAACGTGGTTAAATTTCCTGAAATATATTTACACTCAGTTTTAGTCCATATTCTGGGAACATACCTACTTAGGTTTAAATAGTCACTTTCAACATTTAAAGCCTTCATTTTGTATACTTGGAGAGAAGGAGCTTGGAAGAAGTATCTTTGAGAAAGTCATAGGTCCGATACTACCTCCCTTGGGAAGTACAGAACCTTGGGAAAAATCATAAAACAGATAATAAACTATACTCTCTGAGATGTTATAATGATATATAAGCATGTACGGTACATCATTGAAAAAACCACCCAAACCAATTTTTCTAACTCTTCTACTAATGGCAGCTGCTAATAAACTCCTTGTCTTGAGTGTCTCATGAGTCAGCAAGTTGTGTTGCTTCTTTCTTCATGGCTGTCCTCCCCATTTTGGGGGAAGAAAGATCAAGGTTCTTTACCTTAATTGGATTGACTGGAGTGATTCTTGGCTCTTGTCCATTTCTTTTTAATCAGTATTGTATATGCTGTCAGACAAATCTTTGGGTTTCCCTCAGTGTTTTACCTGAGAACTACAGTTACCTTCAATTTACTGTTACTGGTCCCAGATTCTCTAAACACGTAACCCATTTCCCCACCACTTCCCAAAACAAACACTTCATTTGAGTCTTTCCATTGCTGTCACATACCGTATTTCCTGTCATATTTATACTTCTGTTTATATTCTTTAACTACTGTGTTTTTCTTGTGTTCTTTGTATTTTCCTTTCAATTTTTAAACATTCTTGAATGCCTCTGGACTAGATTGATCTTCCTTTCTCTAGCTTGTTTATATAACAACTAGTACTTTATTAAATCCAAATCCTAGTCCTATTCTGAAGTTACAATATAGTTCCTGTATTTTCTTAGAGTACTTTCATGGTTTGTTTTTAAATTTTAAATTGTGATCCACTTGGAATTTATCCTGGTATATAGTCATTGCTGGACAGGTATCCTTGTACCATTTATGCAGTGATTGTTTCCCCAGCTGGTTTAGATGGCACCTTTCTCTTAAGTCTTGTATTATTTTAGGGGCCATTTTGGAGTTTATATTTTTTTCATTGGTCATTGACATTCTGTCAGTGTACATACTGTGCCTCATAGTTTTGATTATTGAGGCTTGGTGATAATACCTTCATATTGATAGGACTAGATCTTTACTTTCTGTTTGTAGAAATTTTTTGCCTGTTATTTAGTTTATTAGTTTTGAAAATAGCCTTTTATTGTGGTCACGTTACATTGATAAATTAAAGGTAGACTTATAGGTTACAATTTTTCACAATAGTGTATCACTTTTATTTTGAATTTCTTGTGTTTTAGAATGTCAGTTAAAGTTAACTTTGAAAAACCGTTTAAACTACAACTTTAGTAGAAGCTTAGGAAACTGAGTTGAATGTTATTGCTTTTTAGTTTAGCCCAATGGCCAAAGGCTCTCAAAGATACATGGTCTCTACTGGTGCTGATGGGACCGTTTGTTTTTGGCAATGGGATTTAGAATCCCTGAAATTCAGGTAAGTGACTTTAATCGTGTAATAAATTTTCTTCTTTAATCTTATGATTTAGTCTAATGAAGTTTCATTATAAAGAGAAATTATGAATTGTGGTTACCTTTTACTGGATATGTAAAGGGAACATAGCTATTCTGTGCACATTAGTAGATACATTTTTGTGGAAAAAAGATAGTATGCATGTAAAAAAACATTTTGAAAAATGTTAGGAATGTGTAATTAGATACATATTTAGAAATGTAGGCTGCATCATTTAAAAATCAGCTGACCTGGATTGAAGAGCTTTGTTTTCCAGTATGGCCCCACTAGCATATGTGACTGTTGAGCACTCTAGACATGGCTCATGCAGCAAACGAGCTGAATTAATTTAAATTTAAATGCTGATACTTGGTTCATTTATACAAAACTTTTAAGCATATTTCAAACAACTTCAGTATGTTGGTTTAGTTTTTCAGCTATAAGTTTTATGAAATCTGAGTATTTGATAAAAATGTTCAAATTGAGATGTATTATAAGTGTCTAGTATACTGTGAAAGATTTCAAAGATTTAATATGAAAGACTAAAGTGCTCATTACAATTTTATTAGTATTGTGATATTTTTGTTGGGTTAAATGAAATAAAATGATTTTCATCTTTTAATTTTAATGTGGCTAGTGAAAAATTTAAAGTTACCATGTGGCTTGCATTCCATTTTTGTTGGACATGCTGTATTCTGGTAGTTTTATACCCAGTCCTGCAGCCTTGATTATGGGCTCAATTTAGATTCTGAACTGTAGTTGTCTCCGTTTTCTAAATCCACCAGCTAGAATAGCATATGATTTGGTATACTCTGAGGACTATAGAAATAAGATTGTAATATTTAAATGATGCTAGATTAAAACCAATATTTTAAACTATGTTAATGTGTAAAACTAATGTATTTTAAAACATCTTCTTTTAAAGTCCACGTCCCTTGAAGTTCACTGAAAAACCTAGACCAGGCGTTCAAATGCTTTGTTCTTCTTTTAGTGTTGGTAAGGTAACTTTAGTACTTTTTTTCTTAGTTTTATTTTAGCATTTATTGAATGACCATATTATTGCTAAGAGCCTTTATCAGATAGATGGTAAATGATTACGTTTATTTCATTATGTTTAGTCTGTGATCATTTAATTAGCCTTTTTTTTGTCTTTCATTCCTCCATTCTGCCTTACTCTGCATTGTAATAGTAATCAGAGTCTGACATAGAGATAGCTGGCAGAAAGGCTGTTTAAGATGTCCATCCACATGAGCAATTTCTATGCCTTGTACCCTGGGTGTATGATACACCAAAATTGTGATTTTTAAAAATAGACCAAATTGTGTATCTTTGGTAGTTTTTAAATTGATTTCTACACATCTTGGTGAAATTATCCCCCCCGCCCTTACTTTTTAGGAGAGTTCAAAGACTTTTCCCTTACAAAAGCCTGAAAACTTCAACAAGTGAACTTTGTTTTATAGGTAGGTTTAGGGATATAAAGTTGTCTAGAAAGCAGAGTCCACTTTGTCAAGCATTTTTAGAGCAGTAGCACTTAAGGTCATTGCCACAACTAAAGAAGCAGAGGGAGATTGAACATTTCCAGGTTGAATTACCTTTTCAAAATTAAAACCACCCAACAGTTCTCAGCACCAGCTGGGTGTCCTATAATTACCATAATCAAGCTCATTTCTGATACTGTGTACCTAGAAAATAGTGTGAGGTACCTCAGGTTAAGGGCTCTACATGACCCCCCTCCCCTCATCGCAAACTTCAGGCCTGGTTGTTACTTGTGCTTCTGACTCACGGGCTGTAGATTGGGGGTTCCCACAAACTCCTTTGGTTTAATTAACAGGCCAGCTTGCAGAACTCACACATTTTACTTAACTAGATTTCCAGCTTCTTATAAAAAGACATAGGAGGAACAGTCAGATGGAAGAGATGCATAGGATAAAGTATGTAGGAAGGGGCACTCTGGATTTGCCACTTTTCTCTAATTTCTATGTGTTTACCAATCTAAAGCTCTCTGAATCCCATCCTTTTGGATTTTTATGAAGGCTTCCTTAAAAAGGCATGATTGATCAAACCATTAGCAATGGAGATTGATTCAACTCCGTCCCTTCTCCCTCCCAGAGGTTTAACTGATAGTTCCAGCCCTGGAATCAATCACATGTTTGATTCTCCTGGCAGTCAGCCTCCAGCACCCATCCTTGGTGGTTTTCCAAAAGTTCCCTTGTTAACATAAACTCTAGTGTGGCTGAAATGGGTTTGTTATAAATATCAAGACACCCTTACACTCTTATCCCTTAGGAAATCCAAAGGTTTTAGGAACTCTGTGCTATAAATAGGGACAAAGAGCAACTATATGTGTCTTGTTATAAACCCAACATCACACTGTATTAAATAAATTTTAGAATGTCTTTATATAGTGAATTAGAAAGTGGATCTATTGAGGTAACTTATAAGAGAGCTTGCTTAATTTAATAAAGATATTTGATTTGTTGAGATATTTATTACAAACTGGATTTTTAAACCTTAACATTTTTATTTCAGGTGGTATGTTTTTAGCCACAGGTAGTACTGATCATGTAATCAGAATGTATTTTTTGGGTTTTGAAGCACCTGAAAAAATCGCAGAACTTGAAAGTCACACTGTAAGTATTCACATTTTAAAATTCTGTAGATTACTTTTAATATACTCTTGTTGGTATATAGTCTGCTATTGCTAACAGGAGGAATTGCATTTAAAGGTGAAGGATATTGACAACTCAGCACCTTGGCAGTGCTTATATTTTGCAGTGGTTACTTCAGCTTTTAGTCCAAAATCTTCACTGTGACAGTTGATTTGGGTGGATTAGGTTCAAGTAGGCCTATTCATCTTAACCAGGCTCTTGAAATCAGAATGCTATTTTATTAATGTATAACGAGATATTTAACTCAGTATTCTGAAATACTGGTCAGCAGTTGGGTCATCTTTTCCCCTACATGAAGTTTTATGAGGTTATTTGATAAATATAGTCTCGAATCACTTCAAAAGAAAAATGTTTTTTTGCGTATACATAATCATAAAACATGTATATTCATCCTTGTTTTTAGCTGCTTAAACCTTTATATTTTGATGACTTTATACACATTTCAATTTTTATACAGATGTTTTACTGCATGTACCTGTTTTCAAGACAAGAGCTATGTTTTAGTCTTGTTAAATGCATAGATTCTTTGCACTTAACTGTGCAATACATGTTTG
This sequence comes from Craseonycteris thonglongyai, assembly GCA_004027555.1. NCBI lineage: Eukaryota > Metazoa > Chordata > Mammalia > Chiroptera > Craseonycteridae > Craseonycteris > Craseonycteris thonglongyai. The sequence continues at coordinate 26,537 of PVKE010008214.1, read as the reverse complement.
AATGATGGGGATAAGCAGCACAAGTACAAGTCTCTTGCTTTAAAAAAATGTGCTTTCTGGCTCTAAATCTGAGTGGGTTTTTTTGTGTTCGTTTACAAACTATGTAAATGATTGACTTCGGTGTCTGTTTTTCCTGTTTTAGGATAAAGTTGATAGCATCCAGTTTTGTAACAACGGTGACCGGTAAGCAAGTATGTTTGTATTTGTGGGTATATTTTTGGGCATATATACTATGCTTCATATTAGTATAGCTAATATGTCACTTTGTATATTACTGGTACTTATTAGCCAATATATGAATTGAATGAAACATGTTGAGCAGGAGGAAACACATGAAATATGTTTTTAGAATAGTAATTTCTGTTGCCGCCTGTGACCAAATGTAGTTCTCCTTTAGCTCACATTGGCTAAATTTTTGATTTACAGAGAAATTGAATGTAAGGATAATAAAATTTGGTATGTTTGAATAGTTGAAAAAAAACAAAACCTATTCTTATCAACCACTGTGACATAAATCCTGAAATGAAATTATCACTTAAATTACACTATTTTTTGTGGTCCCCAATGTCTTTCAGGTGTCTTTACTAAACTGTAATTTATTTATTTATTTATGTATTTACTTATTTTTAATTTTAATTTTTACTGTTTTTGACACAGAGAGAGAGATACAGAGACAGAGAGAGAACTGAACTGGGGGCACTCCCCAGTTCAGCATATGGGTCCTCACAGGCCGGGGCCGGGATTTGAATTCAATCCTTGGTCCCAGCGCTGCAAAGTGAGCGCTTAACCCACTGAGCCATCCCGGCTTCCCCATAAACTTTAATTTTTAACACTTTATTTATTTATTTATTTATTTATTTATTTAATTGTTTTTTGACAGAGAGAGGAGAGAGATACAGAGACAGAGAACTGAACTGGGGTAACTCCCCAGTTCAGCACATGGGTCTGCCTGGGCTGGGGCTGGGATTCGATTCTCGGTCCCGGGCGCTGCAAAGTGAGCGCTCAACCCACTGAGCCATTCCAGCCTCCCCATAAACTGATTTTTAACACTTTATTTTGTTAAAAGATTGAATAGTTTTACACAGGGGACAACATGAATTAATTTGAATTTAGAGTTAAGATGCTTAGGATGGAGCTTTTGCTCTTACTAATTTTCCCATGTCTTGAGTTCTTTCTATTTTTTACCCTTTATAGGTATTTTTGTCTTCTCCAGACTTAATCTATTTGCCAAGCTATTGACTGCATTTGCAATGTGCTTTATTTCATAGGGCCAAGCAAATCGTAGCAAACCAGAATTTTTTTGTTTAGCTATACCCTAAAGCTCTGTCTTTTGAATTAATACCTATAGGTTTACCAGTCAAGATAGCTACATGAAAATTTTTTTGCTTGTGATTTTAACTGTATTTGTTGGTGGCATGTATGTGAGTATAAGGTCTTTTTCTGAATATTTTAAGGTTCTTAAGTGGTAGCAGAGATGGAACAGCACGGATTTGGAGATTTGAGCAATTAGAATGGAGAAGCATTTTATTGGATATGGCTACCAGAATCTCAGGGTAAGTTAAGATGGTTTGTTGTAAGTAGTACATTGTAAGTAATACTTGGTCTCTCTGTCTACCTGGTTACTTGGTTGCTTTGTTTAGGGGATTGGGACAACCTACTGTTAAGAGCTACGACTGAGGTGAATGGTTACTTCCTGCATATCTGATAAATGGATACTTAAATCATATATCCAAAAAATTTATTCTTAACATTTATGTAGGAATTTATTCTTAACATTTATGTAGGAAAGAACAACATATTTGTTCTACTGTTGCTCAAAGAATTGACTTCTTAGGTTTGTATTTAAAACCACCTATAATTTAAAGAAAAATAACTCAGGTATACCTATCAAGTGTGGAAATTTTACTTTTCTGTAGATAGGATTTTTGGAGTTTTTAAAAAATCTCTTGTGTCTTTGAAGGTAAGTTTATCCTACTGTCTCCCCTGCCAGCATTCAGAATTTTATTGTTTTTGACAGAGAGAGAGAGATATATATACAGAGACAGAGACAAGGAGGAGGGCCCAAAACAGTCTACATAGTTGCACATCATCAGTTTTTCTACATAGTTCCATTTTATAGGTGGGCACGGGACTGCACAGGGCAGGAACTGGGCTGGGGTCTTCACCCCAGTGAGAACTGAGCTGGGGACACTCTCCAGCTCAGCATATAGGTTTGCACAGGCTGGGGCCAGGATTTGATCCTCGGTTCCTGGGGCTCTAAAGTAAGTGTTTAACCCACTGAGCCACCCTGGCTTTGCTAGCACTTCGGAATCTTAAACATTTTTTATTTATTGTTTGTTTGTTTGTTTTTTGACAGAGAGAGAGAGAGAGAGAGAGACAGAGAGAGATACAGAGATAAGAGAGAGAACTGAACTGGGGGCACTCCCCAGTTCAGCACATGGGTCTGCACGGGCTGGGGCCAGGATTTGATCCTCGGTCCCCGGCGCTGCAAAGTGAGCGCTGCAAAGTGAGCGCTGCAAAGTGAGCGCTTAACCCACTGAGCCATCCTGGCTTCCCCAAACATTTTTTTTTTTTTTTTTTGGATAATATTTTGATTTAAGTTTAGCACTTCCCAAGATAAATACTACGGTACAAATTTGAAGGGGAAGCCGGGATGGCTCAGTGGGTAAACGCTCACTTTGCAGCCCCGGGGACCGAGGATTGAGTCCCGGCCCCAGCCTAAGTGGACCCATATGCCGAACTGGGGAGTGCCCCCAGTTCGGTTCTCATCGGGGTGAGACCCCAGCCCATTTCCTGCCCTCTGCAGCCCCGCGCCCACCTGTGGAATGAAACTGTGGAAAAACCGATGATGTGCAACTGTGGAAACTGTTCTGGGCTCTCCCCCTTCTCTTTCTCTATCTCTCTCTCTGTCAAAAACAATAAAAATAAATCTTAAAACTACAAATTTGAAATATTTACATTGCTTTTTTGGTTTGTATATATTTTGGAATTAACCTTTGCTTAAATACAGCTTACAGTGTTTATAGCTGTATCATTTAGAGAACATCACTTAATACTAATCTGTTTCATCATTTGGAAAATGAAACAATTTGCCTGTAAGTATTTTGGGGAATTTTAAATGATATGATGAAAACTTCTAGCATACTGCCTGATCTAGAGTAGGCATATTAATGTTTTTTTTCCCCCCCAGTGCCAGTATTATTTACTTTAGTTATGTTCTAGTAGAAATCTAAAGTCATAACGTTTAGTTTAGAGTTTATTTCCAGAGTTTTACTTTAAACTTTTTTGTATCATTTTTTTCTGAGAAAATTTGCATAATTAACTCATGTCTTTTTTTTTTAAGATTTATTTATTTGATTTTTGACAGAGAGAAGGGGGAGGGCCCAGAGCAGTCTCCATAGTTGACATTAGTTTTCTGTATAGTTTCACTCCACAGGTGGGCGCGGGGCTGCTCAGGGCTGCTCAGGGCAGGAACTGGGCCGGGAGCCTCTCACAAAGGTCCTGGCAAGAACTAAACTGGGGGCACACCCCAATTCAGCATGTGGGTCCGCATGGGCCGGGGCTGGGATTTGATCCTCAGTCCCCAGGGCTTCAAAGCAAGCGCTTAACCCGCTGAGCCATCCCAGCCTTCCCAACTCATATCTTATAACGTGGGTCAAAGAGTTCTATTGCGTTTTGGAATATATTTGATCTTAATATTTTCGTGGTTGAGAATAGAAAAATTACATACTGGAAATCTGATAATCCTTGTCTACAAACAGATTTTTACCATTATTTAAAAATGTTACATCTGGATACTCTAAAAGGTATCTTAGTATGAAAGTGAATATTGTCACTCCTTGATTAATTGAAATAAATGAAGGGGAATGGGAGTGAAGATAATTTGAAATTATATTCACTTATGAACAATAGTTTTATTAGGAAATTAGGAACAGTACTGTAAACATTGGAATACAGATTTTAAAGATGAGACTGAAAACTGCTTAGTTTGCTTGCTGCCATACTCTGCATGGAGAGAATGTGTATAATTCCCTTCATGGTAGGAATATTTATTTTGAGATAATTTTTAAAATTATTTTTTAAAGATTTTTATTTTTTTACAGAGACAGAGAAGTGGGAGGACCCAGCGCAGTCTCTATAGTTGCATATCATCAGTTTTTGATACAGTTTCATTCTGCAGGTGGGCATGAGTCTGCACAAGGCAGGAACTGGGCTGGGGGCCACCTGCATGGGAGGCACGCCCCATGAGCTGGGAGTCGAACTGGGGGGCCTCCCACATGGGAAACTTGCCTCAGCAAGTACCAAACTTGTGGCATACTACAGTTCAGCATATAGGTCCACATGGGACTGGGGCCGGGATTTGATCCTTAGACCCTGGGGCTGCACAGTGAGTGCTTAACCTGCTGAGCCATCCCGGCTTCCCCTAAGTACATTAAAAAAAATAAAAATAAGGGATTCCGGGTTGGCTCAGCGGGTTAAGCACTGACTTTGTATCCCTGGGGACTGAGGATCGAATTCTTGCCCTGGCCCCCATGCAGACCCATATGCTGAACCAGGGCATGCTTCCCATGCAGGAGGTCCCCAGTTTGGTTCTTCACACACCCCTCCTCCCCCCACTTCTGCCCCTAGCTTGAGCGGGCATGCCTCCCATGTGGGAGGCCTGGTCTGGTTCCTGCTCTGTGTGGTTCCTGCCTACCTATGTGAAATGAAACCATATAAAAAACTGATGCCATACAACTATGGAGGCTGCTCTGGGCCTTCCCCTTTCTCTCCATCTCTGTCTCTCTCTCTCTCTCTGTCAAAAACAATAAATGATTAAAAAAAAAAATTAAATGTATTGAGGTGACATTGGTTAAGGAATATTTTTTTATTTAAAGTTTTACCTCTTTCAAATCTTGAAAAGGAGATTTTTTTGTATGTGAGAATTGATGGACATAACTTGTTTTAGTGTTCTAATCATGGCTGATCAACTTTAACATGTCTTAGTAAATTCAAGGTTATTAGCACGGAATACCTTTCAGTTTAAAGGGGAATGTGGAGTCTTGGTCTTCATTACGTATTGCCTTTTATGTTACGCTTTCCCTGACTAATCTCATTAGAATTATTCACTTGGCTGTGTGTTCCATTGTGCTTATGCACATAGTTGACAGACTGCACTCATTCCATATTCTTACGGTTTTCTTTAATTAAAATGTTTTATTACATGTTTTATTACATTTTATAATTGCTTAGAATGTATTATATGATTTCAGAAGTCGAGGCCTTTCTTCACTCCCACTGTTTAGTACTAAGTACTATAATTTACAGAGAAACTTTGCATAGCACTTTCATAATGCTGGACTGCATTACAGACATATGTATCCAAGACCATTCCTGCCAAGTGACCCAAAGGAACAGTCTGGGGAAGTATAAAGAGTTGAATACAGTCTCTTTTACAGTTCAGCAAATTGAGTATCTGTGAGTCGGGCAGCTTTCTAGACATTGGGTATATGAAGATGAATTATCTTTCTGTCTTTCTAAAACTTCTTGTGATCTCTGGGAGAGAAGCAGTTGAAAGTATTACTAATAGGGCTTGGGTTCAGTAGAAGGGAATAGTAGAAAAGAAGTAGAGAGTGAAAGCATTGCTCTTATAATAAATCTGCCTTTATTATTAAGTCTCTGAACTGCTTCTAAATTATCTCCTTTCCCTTTGGGTTTTGCTGTTACAGATCAGGTATGATGAACCCTCTGTAGAGTTGATAACTATCTATGCACATAAACTGGATTACTTCATTTTTATATAGATAAGGGATTGTATCCTTGTGTAGCCTACCATCTAAATGAATTGACACATTGTGTATTTTTTTTTCTTAGGGACTTATCTTCCGAAGAGGAAAGGTTTATGAAACCCAAAGTAACAATGATAGCTTGGAATCAGAATGATAGCATTGTTGTGACAGCCGTGAATGATCATGTCCTCAAAGTGTGGAATTCTTACACTGGACACTTACTTCATAACTTATTGGTAGGTTGTTCTTATATAATACAACATACCAAGATTTCTTTGAACTATAATTTTATTTTTGAGACTATAAAAAAATAAGTTTGTCATATTAATACATTTGACACTATTAAAATAAGGGGTTTTAATTTTAAACGTAAAACTTGCAAACCCTCATTAACTATATGATTTTGTTGAATGAAGGGACATGCTGATGAAGTATTTGTTTTGGAGACACATCCATTTGATTCCAGAATTATGTTATCAGCAGGACATGATGGCAGCATATTTATTTGGGATATTACAAAAGGCACCAAGATGAAACATTATTTTAATATGGTAAGTGAAGTCAGGGATATCTTCAGGCATTTTTGCATTTGTTTCAAGTATTTGGATTATAAAATTCAGCTAGAAGTACATCTGCATGTTTTGGCAGTTTATATTTCTAGAAATTAGGATACTTAAAGCCTAATAAATATCTGACAGTCATACATACATACATTTATGCATGAAATTCTCTGTATAACTGATTTATACGAGGAGAGGATTTTCAAAAGTTATCTATTTAGCTTTGTGTGTGTGTGTGACTGTGTCCCTGTTTGTGTTAAAATTGGTAAAATCATGGTAAATATACAGAACTTTTTCACTACTTAAATTTATTAAAATATTTGAAAATAAAAATATAAAAATAATAGTAAAATCATCTAGGGAATGAAGCATCATTGGGTTTTTACAGCCTTTTTCCTTTTTGCATGTCTATTCTAAAACCATTATTAGGATCCTATTGCATATTGTAGAATTTACATTCACAACCACCCAAAGCAGCAAATTTAACATTGATAAAATAGTGTTATCTAATCCAGGTTTACAATCATATTTTGTCAATTGTTTTTTTTTTCTTATTTATTTTATTTATTTATTTTTTGACAGAGAGATTGAGAGAGAGATACGGAGACAGAGAGAGAACTGAACTGGGGACACTCCCCAGTTCAGCACGTGGGTCCGCACGGGCCAGGGCCGGGATTCGATCCTGGGTCCCCAGCGCTGCAATGTGAGCACTAAACCCACTGAGCCATCCCGGCTTCCCCAGTTGTTTTAATAATGTCTTTATAGTTACATTTTTTGGACTGCAGTCTAGTTAGTTTTGCATTGTATTAGGTAGTTAACATATTTCTAATTTTCAATAATCTTTCTGTTTTTTGTTCTATTTCTTGCCCTTAACATTTTTTGATGAGTTCAGGCAAGTAATGTTACGGAATATCTCTGTTTTTGTGATGTTTCTTTTTTTTAAAAAAATATATTTTATTTATTTATTTTTGACAGAGAGAGACAGAGAGACAGAGAGACAGAGACAGAGAACTGAACTGGGGGAGCTCCCAGTTCAGCCTATGGTTCTGCACAGGCCGGGGTTGTGATGTTTCTTGATTTGATTCTGTTACACATTTTTTTAAAGATTTATTTTTATTGTTTTTGACAGAGAGAGAGAGAGAGAGAGAGAGATACAGAGACAGAGAGAATGGGGAGGGCCCAGAACAGTCTCCATAGTTGTACATCACTGGTTTTTCCACATAGTTTTATTCCATGGGTGGGCCCAGGGCTACACAGGGCAGGAGTCTCACCCCGGTGAGAATGGAACTGGGGGCACTCCCCAGTTCAGCATATGGGTCCGTACAGGCCAGGGTCAGCCAGGTTTCGATCCTCGGTCCCCGGGGCTGCAAAGTGAATGCTTAACCCACTGTGCCATCCCAGCTTTCCCTGTTACACATTTTTTGATGGAAGAAAACATAAATGATAATGTGTCCTCCATGCATCATATTAGGCAGATGGTAGTTATTTGTCTTATTATATTGGTGGTGGTGATTTTAAATATTTGGTTAAGGTGACATCTGCCAGGTTTCCCCACTATTAAATAGTTGTTTTTCCTCTTTGTAGTTATTAAACTAATTTATCAAGTGCTGTTTTGAGGCTGTGTAACTATCCTTTTCCTCATTCCATTTTCATTCACAAATATTACCGTGTTTCCCCGAAAGTAAGACATCCCCCGAAAATAAGACCTACTTATAGTTTTGCCTCTCGCTGAAATACGTATAAGGCATCCCCCCGAAAATAAGACCTAGTGCATCTTTGGGAGCAAAAATTAATATAAGACACTGTCTTATTTTTGAGGAAACAGGGTAAGACACTTGTCTTATTTTCGGGGAAACAGGGTATAAGGCACTGTCTTATTTTTGGGGAAACAGGGTAGCATCCATCTGAAGATTTTCTCATGGCATTATTTTTTCCATATTAGTTGGAATTCTTACACGTTTTGTAATCTTTTTTCATTTTATATAAACAATGTTTTTCAAAGTCTTAAATATTTTTTAAGAATTTGCAAATACGGTAAGTTTGTTAATTGGTACTCATTCATATACAGTGTAGCAGTAAGTGAATGTTGGCTTTCAAGCGGGTATTTGGGCATGTGTGTGAGTTGGTTTTGAGAATTACTAGACAGATGAATTCATTTTTCTAACACTGATCAAACTTGTCCTAAACTTTAGTTATTGGAAAGTTAGAGGCTCAGACAACAAATATGAGGGCTATCTGGGAAAAATTCAGCCATTGTCACACAATGAGAACAATTACATGGCTGATTTCTGGACAACCCTTACATGCATAGCTGTACACTGTTGAGTTAATGAAACAACTCATTGAACTATAAATTGACAATGCAATGAACTAATAAAATTTATTGTTAAAAAGCATGAATAATACAGCTTAAAAATAATCAAGACAGTAGTCAGATGCGCTTAAGAGTGTCCTTCCTGACATTGTACCATTTTGAAACGAGAAGGTTGCAGGTGCAGTATTGGCATATGCACACTTGAGATTTAGCAGCGTTTCAGATTTTGTGTGGTGGACAGTTGTCTTAGTAGAAAGTTTAAACTCCAGGAAAGTATGATTGATTTTGGTTCATGAGTACCACACTTTTTTATATATTTTTATTTATTTATTTATTTTTGACAGAGACAGAGAGAGATACAGAGATAGAGAGAGAACTGAACTGGGGGGGTCTCCCAGTTCAGCATATGGTTCCACACGGGCCGGGGCCGGGATCTGATCCCCAGTCCCTGGTGCTGCAAAGTGAGCACTTAACCCACTGAGTCATCCCGGCTTCCCCCACACTTTTTTAATCAGAATTTTTTTTTAAGATTCATTTTATTGTTTTGAGAGAGAGAGAGAGAGAGGGAGAGAGGTGAGCAGGGCCCAGAGCAGTCTCCATAGTTATAAGTTATTAGTTGTGAAATGGTTTCATTTCACACAGGTGGATGTGGGGCCATTTAGGGCAGGAACTTAATTGGTGGCCTCCCACCTGGGAGCTGAGAACCTTTACTGCCATCCTGGTGATTGCTAGTTGCACCGCAGTTTAGCATGAGCTGGGGCCAGGATTTGATCCCCCGACCTCATGGTTGCAAGGCAAGCAGGCGCTCATCCTTCTGAGAGATCACGATATCCCCACACTTTTTAATATTTAATCATTTACCTTGTAGATGATTAGTCAATAGTATTTTGTTATATATCAAACTAAAAGTTTATGAAAGGTCTTATCATTCACTTGTTAGAAATAAAGAAAGCCTTCCATTTTCAATTGGTTTCTGATTTTTCCTTTGATAATTTTTTTTTAAAGATTTATTCTATTTTTTGACAGAGAGAGAGACAGAGAGAAAGGGGAGGGCCCAGAGCAGTCTCCATAGTTGACATTAGTTTTCCATATAGTTTCACTCCACAGGTGGGCACAGGGTTGCGCAGGGCAGGCACTGGGCCGGGAACCTCCCACATAGGTCCCGGCAAGAACTGAACTGGGGGCACACCCCAGTTCAGCATGTGGGTCCACCTGGGCTGGGGCCGGGATTCGATCCTCGGTCATCGGGGCTTCAAAGCAAGCGCTTTACCTGCTGAGCCATCCCAGCTTTCCCTCCTTTGATAATTTTTAGAACTGATTCTTAGAGGATCAGGAGTTCTTTTAGGCTAGTGGTATCTGAAGTGAAATTTTCTGAAAATACAAATTGACATGTTTAATATAAAATTTGTTTTTAAGTATTTTTTTTCAGAAATGATATGTTATAGCAGGCTCTTGATACAAAAACAGTTGATAGAGCAAAAGCACCTTTGTGGTCTTGGTCATAACTATTACTCTTGTTTCCTAGATTGAAGGACAAGGGCATGGAGCAGTATTTGACTGTAAATTTTCACAGGATGGACAGCATTTTGCCTGTACAGATTCTCATGGGCACCTTCTGATATTTGGTTTTGGATGCAGCAAACCATATGAACAGGTCATTTTAAATATTTTCTTACAGCATGTAAAATAAGTTATGCATATTTTGAAAATAGGTTAGATGTGTAAATTTGATTTTCTTATTATTTCTAATTATAATTAACTGCTTAATATTTGTTTTTATTAATATATATATAAAACTTCAAAATATCAACCTGTAAACTTCCCTTTTCTAGATTCCTGATCAGATGTTCTTCCATACTGACTATCGACCACTGATTAGAGATTCTAATAATTATGTCTTAGATGAACAAACTCAGCAGGCTCCACACCTTATGCCTCCACCATTCTTGGTAGATGTAGATGGAAATCCTCATCCAACTAAATATCAGAGATTGGTACCAGGCCGAGAAAATTCTGCAGATGAACATTTGGTTCCACAGCTGGGCTATGTGGCAACAAGTAAGCATAAAGCACCCTAGTTTTTAAAAAATGATAAAAACTTTATTTGAAAAAAATGTAGAGAATAATATAAAGAACTGTACTTTCAGATTTGCCAGTTGTTAATATTTTGCACTATTTGTTTTATCATTTATCTCTAGATACACATTAATTGGGACCATTTAAGGCTTATATTTTGGAGCTCATGTTTATTTATTTTTTAATATGTATTTTCTAAGAACAAAGATATTTATCTTTTACATAATCAAATAGTTATCAAAATTAGGACATTTAACACTTAATATACTGTTATCAAACCTATAATCTGTATCAAATTTTGTCTGTTGTTCTAATAATACCTGTTATAGCTTGTTTTGTTCTCCCATGATTTAGATTCCCATTTGGGGACTGCACATTAAATTTCATTGTCATGGCTTAAGATCTGGTTCTGCGATTTTGACAGAATACAACATAACTGATGTTGTAGTCTTTCTGGAGCATCAGTCAGGATGCTTATGACTGTGTTTTGTCTAGTTACTGGTACTGTTGTCTTTGAACTCTCAGTTAAAGTGGTTTCTGCCAAGTTTCTCCAGAATAAAGTTAATTTTTTCTTTGTAACTAATGCGTAATTTGTAGGGAGATGTGATGTAAATAACTTGCTTTTTTTTAAAGATTTATTTTTATTGTTTTTGACAGAGAGAGAGAGACAGAGACAGAGAGAAGGGGGAGGGCCCAGAACAGTCTCCATAGTTGCACATCATCGGTTTTTCCACATAGTTTCATTCCACAGGTGGGCTGGGGCTGCACAGAGTATGAACTGGGCCAGGGTCTCACCCCGGTGAGAGCTGAACTGGGGGCACTCCCCAGTTCAGCATATGGGTCCGCATGGGCCGGGGCTGGGATTCGATCCTCGGTCCCTGAGGCTGCGAAGTGAGCACTTAACCCGCTGAGCCATCCCGGTTTCCCCTATATTCTTAATTGTTAAATTTACTTGTTTTTCCAAGCCATCCTGGCTTCCCCTCATTTATATTCTTTTTTTAGATTTATTTATTTATTTATTTTTATTTTTGACAGAGAGAGAGACAGAGACAGAGAGAGAATCGAATTGGGTGAGCTCCCAGCTCAGCACACGGCTCCGCACGGGCCAGGGCCGGGACTCGATCCCCGGTCCCCGGCGCTGCAAAGCGAGCGCCCAACCCACCGAGCCATCCTGGCTTCCCCCATTTATATTCTTAAAGATTTATTTTTATTGTTTTTTGACAGACAGACAGAAGGGGGAGGGCCCAGAGCAGTCTCCATAGTTGACAGCATTAGTTTTTTATATAGTTTTACTGCACAGGTGAGTGTGGGGCTGCACAGGGCAGGAACTGGGCCGGGAGCCTCCTGCATAAGCCCCGGCAAGAACTGAACTGGGGGCACACCCCAGTTCAGCATGTGGGTTCGCATGGATCGGAACTGGGATTCGATCCTTGGTCTCCGGGTCTGCAAAGCGAGCACTTAACCCGCTGAGCCATCCTGGTTTCCCCTATATTCTTAATTGTTAAATTTACTCGTTTTTCTGACATTAAGTGTTCCAGTCTTACCTTGTTTTTTGCCTGTTTTAGTCAACTACAGAGCTTTGGTATTTGTTTTCTTGTATTTGTTTATAGCAGTACAGTTTCTCCCAACGGATTTAAGCAAATAAAAAAAATGTGTCTGCAGGCAGACCTCAAAGACATTGCAGGTTCAGTTCCAGACCCCTGCAGTAAAGTGAATATTGTAATAAAGCAAATAGTACAATAAAGCAAATATTGCAATAAAGCAAGTCACATGAATTTTTTGATATTTCAGAACATTTAAAATTTATTATGCAGTGGTCAAGTGTGCAGTTGCATTATGTTTAAAAATATACATTTCTTAATGAATACTATATTGCTAGAAAGTGTTCACTATCATCTGAGCCTTCAGTGAGTCAATCTTTTTGCTGGTGGAGGGTCTTGTCTTGATGCTGATGACTGCTGACTGATTACGATGGTGGTTGGTTGAAGCTTGGGGTGGCTGTGGCAATTTCTTAAAAGGAGACCACAGCGAAGTTCGCTGAATTGATTGACTTCCTTTCACAAATTATTTTTTGGTAGCCTGTGATGCTATTTGATAGCTTTTATCCACAGAACTTCTTTCAGTATTGGAGTCAGTCCTCTCAGACAGTGCTGCTACTTTGTCAACTAATTTTATGTAATATTATCAGTCCTTCGTTATCATTTTAACAGTGTTCACGGCATTTTCACCAGGAGTAGATTCCATCACTCTCTTTGCTTATCCATAAAAAGCAACTCCTCATCATTAAAATTTTATTAAGATTGCAGTAATTCTATCACATTCTTAGGGTCCATTTCTAATTATAGTTCTCTTGCTTTTTCCACCACATCTGCATTTATTTCCTCCAGCCTTGAGTCTCTCAAAGTCATCCATGAGGGTTGGAATCAACTTTTTCCAAACACCTGTTAATGTTGATATTTTGATCTCTTTCCATGAATCACAAATGTTCTTAATGGCATTTGGAATGGTAAATACTTACGATTAATAGAAGGTTTTTAGTTTACTTTGCCCCGTTCCATCAGAGGAATCCCTGTTTATGGCAGCTACAGCCTTAAGGAATTTATTTTTTAAATAGTAAGACTTAAAAGTTGAAATAACTCCTTGGTCCATGGGCTGCAGAATGCATGTTGTTTCAGGCATGAAAACAACATTATTCTTGTACATCTTCTTGAGAGCTCCTTGCTGGCCGACCAGGTACATTGTTAGTGAGCAGCAATATTTTGAAAGGAGTTTTTTCTTTCTAAGCAGAAGGTCTCAACAGTGGGCTTAAAATAGTAAACCATGTTATAAACGGATGCACTGTCATCTAGGCTTTGTTGCTCCATATTAGACCACAGGCAGTGTAGATGCAGCATAATTTTTAAGGGCCCTAGGACTTTCAGAACATTAAGTCAGCATTGGCTTCAACTTAATGTCACAGCTGGTTTAGTCCCTAAGCATGAGAGCTGGCTTGTCCTTCGAAGCCGGAAGCCACGCACAGACTTTTCTCTGGCTAGGAAGGTCCTAGATGACATCTTTCAGTATAAGGCTGTTCGATCTACACTGCAAATCTGTGGTTTAATGTGGCCACCTCTCATGAAATGTGTGAGCTGGATCTTCTGGATAACTTGCGGCAGCTTCTCCATCAGCACTTGCTGCTTCACCTTGCCCCTTTATGGCATGAAGACTGCTTCTTTCCTTCAACCTCATGAACCAATCTCTGATGGCATCACTTGTCTTCTGCAGCTTTCTGTTCTCTCTCAGCCTTCACAGAATTGAAGAGAGTTAGGGCCGTGCTCTGGAGTGGGCTTTGGCTTACGGGCTGTTGTGGCTGGTTTGATCTTCTATCCGGACCACTAAAACCTTTTCCATATGAGCAATAACGCTGTTTCACTTTTGTATCATTGGTGTGTTCACTGGAGTAGTTCTTTTTTTTAAAAATTATTATTTATTTATTTATGACAGAGAGAGATATAGAGAGAGATACAGAGACAGAGACAGAGAGAACTGAACTGGGGGAGCTCCCAGTTCAGCATATGGGTCCGCACGGGCCAGGGCCGGGATACAATCCCAGGTCTCCGGTGCTGCAAAGTGAGTGCTTAACCCACTGAGCCATCCCGGCTTCCCCTGGAGTAGCTCTTTTAATTTCCTTTAAGAACTTTTCCTTTCACTCACAACTTGGCTCACTGGGGCAAGAGGGCTAGCTTTCAGCCTTTCTTGGCTTTCGACATGCCTTCCTCACTGAGCTTAATCATGTCCACTTTTAATTTAAAGTGAGAGACGTGTGACTCCCTTTCCCTTGAATGCTTAGAGGCCATTGTAGGGTTACTAACTGGCCTAATCGCAGTATTGTGTCTCGGGATAGAGAGCAAAGGAAAAGGCTGGTTGGTGGAGCAGTCAGAATACACACAAACCAGTTATCGATTAAGTTTGCGCTTTATATGGGGGTGTGGTTCGTGGCGCTCCCCCCAAATTACAGCAGTAACATCAAAGATCCCTGATTATAGGTCACCGTAACATATTAATATAATAATAATTACAGAGTTTGAAATAGTGCAAGAATTACCAACATGTGACACAGACACAAATGAACAAATGTTGTTGGAAAAACTGCTGATACACTTGTTCGACACACAGTTGCTACAAACTTTCAGTTTGTGGGAAAAAAACCCCCTCCCGCAGATAATTATCTATGAAATGCAGTGAAGTGAAGCAGAGTAAAATGAGGAATGTGCCTTTATTATCTTCGGTTCGGATTGATATACTGAAACTAAATCACCTGTTTGTATATAAACTTTAAGCTTAATATAAGTCACTGTATAATGTTTGTTTTTCAGTAGTTTGAAGTATACTTTACATACAACAAAATTCACCATTTATTTATTTACTTATTTTTTATTGTTTTTGACAGAAAGAGAGAGAGAGAGAGATACAGAGACAAAGACAACTGAACTGGGGGCACTCCCCAGTTCAGCACATGGGTCCGCATGGACCGGGGCCAGGATTCAATCCTCGGTCCCTGGCGCTGCAAAGTGAGCACCTAACCCACTGAGCCATCCCAGCTTCCCGAAAATTCACCATTTTTAAGTGTACTATTCCAGAGTTTTGACAAATGTTAAATAGTTGTATACCCATCACCACAATCAAGATGTAGAACATTTTCAGTGCCCTGAAAAGTTCTTTTGGACCTATTGAGAGTCAGTATTACCCCTTTTCTTGGCCCCTTGTAACATCCGTTCCATTTTGTCACTAATTTTATATAAATGGAATTGTACAATATGTAATCTTTGTGTCAGTTTCCTTATGTTAGCATGGTGTTTTTGAGATTCATTCCTGTTGTTTCATCTGTCATCTGTTAGGTTCTGTTTGTTGATAGGGAGAACCCCATTATATGGATATATCATCATTTTTTTATTTATTCACTAACAGTTAAAGGACATTGAACTTTTTTCCTTTTTGGGGCTATTATAAAGAGTGCTGAAATATCCAACTATCCCATGTGTTTTTGCCTTATTTTTCCCTTTGTTTCTATCAATTTTTGCTTTATGGATTTCAAAGTTTTGTTACTAGGTACACACACATTTCATATTGTCCTCTCTGAATTAATGTTTTCATTATTAGTGAAATGACTGTCTTTATCCTTGGTAGTGTTTCTTGTTTTGAAGACTATTAATTTGTTTTATATTGATGTAACCAAGCCAGCTCTTTTGGATTAGTGTTATTATAGTAAATCTTTTCAGTTGTTTACTTCTAATCAATCTGTGTGTCTATTGCAACAGATTTCTTCCAGGCAGCAATCTAATCTGACATTGTTTTTAAATTGAAATATGTAGACCATTTACATTTCATATAACTATTAGTATGGTCAGGCTTAAAACTTTACCATATTGCTATTTGTTTTTTCTTTATGCTTTCAATGTGCCTTTTCTTCTTTTTTTCTGCCACATTTGATTATTTTTTAGTCTTTCATATTACCATATTTTTCTGTGTATAAGACGATACTTTTCGGGTTCATCTTATACATGGGAGTAACCTGTGTATTGAGTTTTGAATGTTAGATTAGAAAAGTGGGGGTCATCTTACACATGGGAGTGTCTACCCATGGAAAAATACAGTATCTCCACCAATGTCTTATTAGATACCTAAACAGGTATTACGTATCTTACTTATTTTTAATGGTTGCTCTAGGCCAGGTAGTCAGTGTGTGGTTTGCAGACTCAGTTTTATCCATGAACTTTTATGGGGTCTTTAAGGCCACAACTATCTTCATAATAATACGGGAAATATTCTTTGCCTTTTTTACAGAGTTGACATTTGCACTGATGATACAGAAACAACAGTGGGTAAACTTTTGACAAACTTTTTGGCACCTTAGCACAAACCAAGGCCATGACCCCAAACTGCTTTGAGCACACATTTTAAAATATCCTGACATTTTATTCTTTTTTAAGATTTATTTTAGTGTTTTTGACAGAGAGAGAGAGAGAGACAGAATGGAGAGAAAGGGGAGGGCCCAGATCTGTCTCCATACATCATCAGTTTTTGACATGGTTTCATTCTACACAGGTAGTGGCGGGCACAGGGTGGGAACTGGATGTGGGGAGGAGGCCTCTCACATGGGAGGCACACAGCTGCCAAAAGCTGGGGGCCGAACTGGGGGCTTCCCACATGGGAAGCTCGCCCTAATGAGAACCAAGCTGGGGGCCACACCCCAGTTTAACATATGGGTCTGCAGGGGCCGGGGATCCTCAGATCCTTGGGGATGCAAAGTGAGCGCTGAACCTATTGAGTCATCCTGGCATCCCCTAAAATATCCTGAATTTTAAAACTGAAAGTGCAAAAGGCAATCCTACTATGTACTCTCAATTGTCTCTATTCTGGCGGGCAGGAACATGAACTATTTCTCGCCTCGTGAGAACTCAGGGACTTTTTTGTCATACAATTTTTTTGTTTTTTCCCTAGCGTGGTGAAGTTTTACCAAATGTGTGCACGTATCGTTAATTAGTCAAAGAATTGTTTGGGCATCACTGTACACCTCTGAGTTTTCTGTGCATTTTACTCCTTGCTAATACTCAGCCCTGCATATTTCAGTCTTTCCCCCCTACTCCCAACTTCTGATCACTGTCTCCTCATGTCAGTGACATTTCTGGATACTATTTGGGTTCCCTCTCCTTGTTTTGCATCTTGGAAGCTGCCTCTAGGCTTTTCCCTGGAGCAATCAGAAGGCTGGATTCCATTGTTTGGTCTCTCAGGGATCACAGTCCTGTACTTCCTGTTGCCCAAGTCTGAAAGCCCTTGTTTCCTGTATGTTTTTTTCTCAGTGTTGTAGTTTGTAGTAGAAGGGCTGTTCCCATATCATGTAAGCTTTCATGGGGGGAACCCTCCTTTAATATTTGAATAGTGACTGAATTATGCCAAATAGAAATAATTATTTGGATATTTGCCAAGTTACTTTAAAATGTTCTGTACTATGAAAGAAAAGGTATATAGATTTTGGGTTTTTGGGCAAAGGGGAGAGGATTAGAAGTCTTCTACTGTTTACCCTTTGATTCTATGTGTGTTCATAAGAATTTTAGGATACACCCAATTCTAATGAATTATTTTGTATCCTTTTAGATTAGGGCTAAACCAACCTTATCTCATTTTTTGAGTGATCAAAATTTTTATTGATATTAAGGCAGTTAATCTAATGCCATTTATGACATTCAGCTCTTGTAATTTCTTCATTGATTTACATAGTAGAATGGAGATGTTATCAGTGAGCTAAAAAATAAGGGAATCTTAACTCAGGTATAAGATGGAGGGTTCTTCCCCTTGATGCAGTATATGACATTTCTTAGTTTTCTGGATTTGGTACTATGGAAGCAAATTAAATCTTTGCATTCTTTTTGCTTAGTATCCTACTAATTTCAGTTTGTTAGGGTTCTGCTTCTAAGTTGGGGGGTTGGTTTCTGTTACATACATAGGGTACCAAAAAATGTATACACATTTTAAGACAGGAAAAACCTATTAAAATTGTAATACTCAATACATACTGATAACTAAAGATGAACACAAGTCACATTTGACTTCTGCAATTATAGGAGGTACTCAAAGAGGTTACCATCAGTGTCCGGACACTTCTGATTACAGCGAACTACTGCTTGAGCAGTTGACCCAGAGTGTCCACTTGTATCACTGCACATGCCATTTGTTTACCATGCTTCTGACTTAATCACGGATACATGAATTATTAGGTGTGTTGGAGGTTCTGTTGTACACTCACGCCTCCACTGTTGTTGTGTTTCCACAGCGTTCTCCAATTTCAAATACCACTACACAATGGTCTTACACTAAGGTGACCAGACGTCCCGCTTTTTAACAATTTGTCCTGCATCCCGCGGCGTTTTAAAAACGTCCC
>PVKE010008213.1:0-48370 GCA_004027555.1 Craseonycteris thonglongyai | reverse complement strand
GTAAATTTCTGCAGCGATTTCGTGATTTATTGCCTGAAATTATAGATTTTCTTCACGAACAAGATGGAAACTGTGAAAATTTAACTGATGAAACTTGGCTTAGTGACTTAGCATTTCTTACCGATTTTACTTCAATATTAAGTCATTTAAATTAAATTTAGAATTACAAGGTAAAAATAAAACAGTAATTGATATGATCAACTGCATAGACGCATATAAAACAAAATTTATTTTGTGAATAGAAGATCTGCAACAAAATAATCTGAATCATTTTCCAAATATGGCGGATAACCTACAAAAACATAAAAATATTAATTATAAGATCGACAAATACGTCTAGGAATTCCAAAAAGTAATTGAAGATTTTGAGGTAAGATTCCAGGATTTTGAAAAAATTAAAGAAATTATGGAATTTATATCTTTTCCTTTTAAAAAAGATATAAGTGTGAAACGCATTAGCCAAAAAATTTCAGAAATAAGGTATTTCATATGGATCAAAAGGCATTAGAAAATGAAATTATAATTTTACAAACTGACTTAATCTTACAAGCCAGAAAATTTGAAGAAGATTTTTGGAAATATGTCAACCAAGAAAAGTATCCCAGTATCACCAAATGTAGCGAATATATCTATTCTTGTTTTGGATCTACATACCTATGCGAATCGGCATTTTCGTACTTGAAGCTAATGAAGACTAAACGACGTTCGGTCCTGACTGATTCCCATACTGAAGACTCATTATTATTATCTTTGTCAGGATATACACCTAATTATGATTCCTTGGTTAGAGACATGCAAACTCAGTCTTCCCATTAATGTTAAGGCAACAAAGTAAATTCTAAATCTGTCTGTATCTGTAGCTACCTTGAATTAATAAATATTGTTAATAATTATCCATGTTCTTTTAATTCCCCTGGACGTGAGTTTTTTGGCCCTTTAAATAATTATTGTTGTTGTTTCTTACGTAGGTAGATAAGCCGTATATCTATATTTCAGTATGAGGTGTACTCAGCGAGCTATTGATAGATTAGCAAAAAGTAAGTCATATTATTCTTTCATGATGAATTTTCCTGGCCCCCCCAAAAAAACGCGAAAGTGAAATATTGAAATCAAATTATCAGCCATACTGTGCATTTTTATAACAACGTTTTCATATTTACGAACAAATAGTACAACAACTTATATTGCAGTTGATAAAAAAATTAAATTGCATTTTAAGTTAGTAAAAATCTATCTTGAGAAAGTGTCGGAAAATCTAATTTTTTAGGTACCGCCATGTACGGAATGCTGCTATCAAAAGTTGGGTCTGGAAATTTATTTTCTTCATGAGCTTATATCTCGAAAACTTAATAAGTGATTTAAAAAATAAAAAATAATTTTGAACATATATTTTACTTATCTACCCATACCTCGCTGGAATGCACCTTATACTGAAACAGAGTGTATAAACATAGTATGCATTTCACACCCCTTCTTCCCCCTTAGACGACTACGCCTATGACAACAAATCGATCGCGACACACTTTTAAGATAAAAAGTAGATCTTATATACAGAAAAGTTGGCCACCCTTGCCCTGTAGGATGCTACTTCCTGAGAGATGCCCCTGCCCAGGTGTATGAGGAAGTCTTACTGGGCTTTGAAATTCAGGTCACGTAGCTCCTGCTCTGCAAGGCCTTCCTCTTACTGTTCTCACCTGGAAGAGGAAGTGTGCTGAAAAAAAATTTTAAAAGTCCTGATGTGTGACAATTGCTTATTTCTATGGTATAAATACTCCCACTGGCATTGTTTACACTCAGCTTGGCTGAGACTCTACCAGTGACCCAGCCAGCATATTCTCTGGAAGTAATGTCTCTTCCTTGTGAAATTCCTTAGCTATCCATCTGAGCCTGTCCCATAGCACTCCCAACTTTCTACCATGAATTATAGTTGTTTCTGCAAGCCTCCACTCCCCTACAGAAAAGAATCTTTGTGTAGGAAAAAGGTACGGGTTCAAACCCCAGCTCTACACTCACAGCTAAGTGGACACTGACTAAGTTCTCAGAGATTCAATATTCTCATCTAGTAAAGACAGCAGCAACCAGACAGCACAGGGCAGCTATAGAATTACATGAGAAAACATAAGAAAGCGTCCTGAAAAACAGTCCCTGACACATGGTCGAAGTTTAATGCTGGTTTTCTATTCTTCTTAGGCTTTTAACAATCTAGGAGAGGAGCCATACTAAGAATCTTTTTTTTTTTTTTTTAAACATTACCCCACATATAAAGAACAGTGCCTTGTAACTAGCAATTGCTCAGAAATATTTTTGTTCATATATCCCTTGAGAGAATTAAGTAGACAGCAAGGTCAAGGTGAGGTGGGACAAGAGCCCAGAACCTGATGGGGAGGTGGGGTTGGGCTGGTTGGAAGAAGAGGAAAGAGGAGAAGAGTACAAGCTGTGAATGTGCCTAAGCCCAAGGTTTCTCTGATGATTCTGGAGGTCCTCTTTGGTACCTCCTTTCCCTTGCATTCTCAAAGCCACTGGATGCCCACTCACTATTGCTTAGTCCCCATTTCTGGCTTTGAGTCTTGGGTCAACAACTTTTGGGGTGGTAATAATGACAACAGCAGCATTTTTATCTGCAGCTGCTGACAGTATTTCCATAAATTTAATCCAATGGGGCATGAGAAGTTGGCAATAGTGTGTGGTGGCAGAAAAAACACTCAACCAGGAATTCTGGGTTTTAAGAGGTTTTGTACAGAAATAGCATACATTTCACAATTTCTGGCCTGCTTGAATTGATATATACCTACAAACTAACTCCCACCTAACAACCTATTATGCTTGGAATCTGTATAGCTTCTGTGTGACATTTCATAAAGTTAAAGAAGGGTATTTGGTTAAATTTAGCAAAATGGCCTGGGTTCAGAGATCAGAGACACTGCTGGCTGTTCTGATTTCTCCCTGTGGCTGAAGATCGGCACTCCTGGCCTGCAGCTCCCCACTTTCTGGGGTCTCTCATGACATAGCCTCACACAGATCTGTGTGTACCATCTTTTCTCCCCTATGGGGCCAGTGTTTTGTGTATCCATGATGAGCTCTGGTATCTGTGTATATCTTGACAAACCAGTTTGTAGTAGGCATACAGTAAATGCTTATCCAAGAAATAAATTCAGGTACCACATATGCAGTCATTACACCAATACAATTCACCCCCATAACTATGTTAAAATATATACACTCAACAAAAAGATTAGAATGAAACATACATGATATGTTCAGTGTTTTTCTCTAGAAAGAGACAAGGCGTACTTTCATCTTTTTCTTTTCCTGGTTGGTACTAATCATATCACCAACATTATTTTCTTATAATAATAATAATAAAATTATTAAAAGATACCCCAGTTGATCATAGCAGAGTAAAATTCACCGGGTTTTTTGACTTTATGTGTTTAGGAGATTAATCGTTTTCGTTGTCGCTACTGTAACTTAAACCAGCCAAACAGCCAAGCAAACTAGTCAATTTTCTGAGGGAAGCCTTCAAAGACACGGTCAAATTTAGCATGAATATTTCTTTTCATCGCAACATCTGAATACCCACCGCGTTCCACCAGTTAGGTTGGGTTCGCAAACTCGGCGACCACGGTCCCGCCCTCGGGTTGGCCACGCACCATTCCCGTCCACTGCGCCAGTGGCAGATCCGGGGAAAAATACACTGGTACGCGCATGCGCTGCACCCGCACCCAGCCACTCTCCCAGCTGCATTCTTCGAAAACCGAGGTAGGTAAGAGCGGCGGCAGCAGAGCCACTAAGGGAGAAGGGGGACGGGCGGGGCGTTGGAAAGGCGAGGGAGGCAGCGGGGCAGGGGCGGAGTCGCGCGTGCGTAGTTGTTCTAACAGCCGGAAACCGGGCGCGCGGGGGCGGGGCCTCGAGGGCGGCTGGGGGCGGGGCTCTCTAGGGTCGCCGCTGCCGCCGCCACCTCCGCTGCGCATTGTGCAGCAGGCGGGCCCCCCGCTTGGTAGGTCCCTGGACCGGCGTGCTCCCGGGGATGCTGAGTAAGGCGCTACTGCGCCTCGTGTCTGCCGTCAACCGCAGGAGGATGAAGCTACTGCTGGGCATCGCACTGCTCGCCTACCTCGCCTGTGAGTGCGCGCCGGCGCCTGGCGGAGGAGCCTCATTCATTCCCCGGCGCCGCTACGGCGGGGACGAGGGGTGGCGGGCAGTATGGGGCCCCGGAACGGCCCCGCAATCCGGTTTCCCTCCCCGCCCCAGCGGTACCTGCGCTGCCTGTTTCACCCCTTTCCGGGGGCTTCGGACCCCTCTCACCATTTCCACAAAGCACCCGGCCAACTTGGGCGCAGACCCTCGACCGCGTAGACCCGGCGTGGAAATCGGGCGGCCAGCCGGACGGGCCGTGTCCCGGGGCGCGGTGACCGCGGGACTCCACGCGGCGGAGGCGCCGCCGTCCTCGGCTGACCCCGTGCGCCTCGGCCTCAGCCCACTGCCCCAAGTCCCTCCTCCCCGACGCGTAGAACTGCTTGTCCACGTCGTCCCGGTAGCCGGTAGGGTCCCGGCCGGCGATTTCTGACTATGCCGCGGGGAACACCCTGGGGACACGCGCGGTCGCGCCGCTGAGCCGTGTTGGTTAAGTAGGATAAAAATATTGTTGTCGTTGGCATAGCCCTGGCTCCTACTGCTTGATCCGCAGGAAAATTACTCAGCATTTAACTGTTGGGGAGCCAAGTATTGCCGGCCCCCTCCGGCCAGAGGCCGCTCCCAGGTGTGCAGGCACTCGGGATTTCCAAGTGGTGGCGGGTCTGCCCTCCCGGCCCGTCAGCAGGCAGGCGCTTCTTCCGTGTGTACAGTTCTCATCTCTCATCACTCACGGTCGGTCTCGAGACAGGATAGGTGTTGGACCCTGTGTCTTAAGAGGCAGAAGTCATTGTTTTTCCTTCTTAACATAAAATCTATTCGATGTGAATGTTTTGTTGCTATTAATACTTTGGCCAGTAACAAAATTGCACCAGAAATAGCTCTCAGTGTGACCTCTGTTTGAATCGTAGCCACCAGACAGCACACACTGAAATTAAACCACCTGCTAACCGTTTGAGTCACCAAGATCTGGTTCCCATGGTGAGAGCGGACTCAGGAAAGTGACTTCTGTTGAGCACTAGGAAAAAGTGTGATTAAGACCCAGCCGGTCTAGTAGAGTTCAGCTGGTCCAGGAGGTGAAGCTGAGGAGGCTTTAGCAAGACTCTGGGTTGCTAGGCAAGGTTTCAAGCCGTGGGGTGGGTGTTAGATGTGAGCACTTTGCAAAGGAGAGCGTGTGTGGTCAGTTTTAAGTAAGAAAGCTGAGACCAGGGGAAAGATCACTTAAAGTTGTATAATTATTGTTATGACAGTAATTTCTAAGGTTGCCTTGTGCTTACCATGTATGTACAGGCATGAATCTCTTTCAATTGTCATTTAGTTATCTCAACAGTCCTAGGAAATAGGTGCTATGATTATTCCCATTTTAGAGGTGAGGAAATTAAGGCCAAGAGAAATTAGAAAAAAATTTATAAATGATCACACAGCTCATAAGCTATGGAGAGCCATACTTTAAACTCAAAGGCCTGGCAGCAAGAGCCTAGAGCAGAGGTCTGCAACAGGTTCATTGTTGATTATGGGCTTCTAAAGTTCGACAGAGTAGTGTAGAATTAATAAGGTAGAGGGCCTAGGGAGTCAAGGAAAGGTTTTCACCATTCATTCAATCAGGAAATCCTACCAAGTCCTTATTGTCTGTTGCTGTGCTTGCTGCCAGGGGACAACAAAGAGTGCAAACCACCTAGGCTGTGTGATCATGGAGTCTAGAGCCGTGGTTCTAAAACTGGAGTGCATCAGAATCACCTGGAAGGTTTGCAAAATACAGGTTGCAGCCTCCCACCTCAAATTTCTGGTTCAGTAGATCTGGGGTGTGGCCTGACAATTTGCTTTTCTAATAGCATCATTTGGGAAGTGTTGCTGTGGTCTGGGGACCCAATTATGAGAACCACTGGACTGGAAGGTGAGGTAGCCATGAATTAAGTGAGGCTTAAATTATAAACTGTTAGAAGGAAAGGAATGCAGAAGAGCTTATGACAGGGACTTCTAAGAGCTACCAGGGATGTTTATATCCATGAAGAATTGAGGTCTGAGCTGAAAATTGAAGAATATGTAGGAATTTATAGGGTGGTGAGGCAGGGAATGTGTTCCAGAAGGAACAATGTGTGCAGAGGTCCTGTGGCAGCCAAGAGCCAGATAGTGTTCTGAGAATGCATAGAAGGGTGGTGTCTTTGGAGTGAAAAAAGAAGTATAGTGAGGTGGGTGACCCACCAGAGGGGCTGTAGTAGGCAGGCCTTGGAGAGACTTTATGAAGTGGTTGATTTCAGCTATCAGGGATAGAGACAGTGTTACTAATGAGCAGGAATGGTAAATCTAAGACACTTTGCAGGAAAAATGTTACAGGGATCCTGATTGATAGTATTAATAGTATTCAAGGACACTGAAAATGTATTAAGTTAACAGTGACTTCTTTGATTTTTAGTCTACTTTTCCTTATTAACCCCTTGACATATAAAGACATCTTGGATATGTCATGTGTTTCTTAATAATCTTGCCTCCCACCCCCAGTTACGAGTAAATCTCACCTCTGTTGACAAAATTGTCCATTCTTCCAAGTTACAAATACTCGGTTAGCAGCCCCCTTCTAGAAACGTACCCCTCTTCCTCTCTCAAGTTGTTAATACTCTTCTTTCTCATTTCACCTCTGCCGTCTTTGCCTCCTCTTCCTCAGTCTGTTTTTGCAACCTGAGGCCCAGAATACATAGCTCTTCTGTACCATGCTTGGTGGGGTGAGTGTATGCCTACTTGCATTGCACTTGAGTTCTTTTCCATGCATGTTTTCTTAATAAAAGTCCCAATCCTTGAGGACAGGGAGTGTGTGTTAAATGATTCCGGCCTTGTGGCACTTAGAACAATGATATTAGCTTATTGGAAGAACTTAGATTGTTTGAAAATCCTGCCCACGCACTAGTAGCTCCCCTCTAGAGACTCAGTTCCACATACCTTTAGTGTTTTTATTTTTCTTAACATGCACATAGTTGTAGTTTAATAGGTCAAATAGCCTCTGCAGGGCTTGTTAGTCAGAACACTGTTCCCTGCCACTACTTTGCCCTCCCACAGGCTGGCACATCTCTAAGCTTATTTTGGTATTTGCCTTTGTGCCATAGAATGATGTGCTTCTTGATTTTCAATTGTATATATTTATTACCTAGTGACTTTCTTTTTTACAAGGTGATTGTTTATTGTCTATCCTGCACGCCATGCTCACTCCCCGGCCGCCCCCACCTCCAAGCAGTGTGGTGGGATTTTGAGGAGATCAATATGTAGTATTCAAGTGTATGATTAAATGCCATTCATAGTGAGCCATGTTGAACATTATTTTTTTTGTTTCCCATGGAGCTAATAATTGACTTTTTATAAATAAAATTTACTTTGTTTTCTGTGTACTATTACTGCATCAACTCCAAACACTTTGTTGGTTGCCTGTGTTTTGCCACAAGATGCGCACAACATTAAGGACTCTGTTAGGGCAACTTCCTGAAGAGGGGCCCCACCCTCTAGACCTGCCCTGCTCATCACTCAACTCCTGTCCCCTGACTGCCTCTTATTTATTTCACTTGGACGTGCAAGGAAGGGGCATTTTGAGACAGTCCTTAACTTTCTTTTCTGTCTTCACATTTAATTGATAAATTGATAATGTGAAATTCTAGAAAAGGGCTTCTTCAAAAAATTTTCAGGCATTTTCCCAGTCCTTTCTGGCTTCTAATGTTGATGAGCAGTTTCAAGTGAATCTGTTTCTGTGTGACTTGTCTTTTCTTTCTGGAAGACTATAGGGTCTTTTTGTCCATGATAATAATTGTTCAATACACATTTCCAGCTCTGCCCTTGACCTTTCCTCACTCCTGGAGTTTGGTGGCCTCATGTAATCATCGTGCCCAAGGGCTGAGGGAGTACCTGCTTCACTTCTGGGCCAAGCATTTGTGAATGCAAGTTTCTACAGTGTTTCAGATGGCAGCTTGCTGTGTGGTGCTCCTTCCCTTCATTCGCTCCTCTCCCTGAAATAAACCTGAAGTGTATGTCTTGGTTATTCTAAGTCAGGGGTGTCTAACCTTTTGAATTCCCTGGGCCACATTGTTCAAAGAATTGTCTTGATCCACACGTAAAATAACACTTAACACTAATGATAGCTGATGAACTAAAAAAATAAATCCCAAAAAATATTTTAATGTTTTAAGAAAGTTTATGAATTTGTTTTTGGCTACAAGTTGGACAAACTTGCTCTAAGCCTCTGAGGGTCCTGGGATGCTTGTTGCTGCAGCTGAACAAAACCTGCCCTAACTGACCCATTCCTGTCCTTGGCCTGGGTGCCTTTGTATCCTGGATACTTTTGAGCATTTGCAATCCAGAAACTGAAATCTTCAGTTCTGGGAGGTTTTTTTGTGGGGTTTTTTTTGTTGTTTTTTAAATTTCATTGGTTATTTCCTTCCCTCCATTTTTTTCTTTTTCTTTCTGGAATATTATGCTGATGTAGAATTGCCTGGTGTAGTCCTTTAATTTCATATTTTCTCCTCTTTTCCAAGTTTTATTCTACTTTTGGGAAAACTTGTCTTTGTACTCTAACTCTTCTAATGATTTGATTTCCTTTTTTATTTTTGCTACCATTTATCCCTTAGGGTTCTTTTCTATTTTCTGAATTAAAAAAAAGAAAACAACTAAAATTATGTGACCTTTGTTTCATGGTTGTAATTTCTTCGTGATAGTTTTATTTGTTCAGTTTTCTTCTCTCTGCAGAGTCTCTTTCCTCCTGGCCACTTCTTCTTTTTTTGTTGGAGGCTTTGCTCAGCTTTCTGGTAACTCGAGGCCATCTGCTGGTGTTTGACCAGAGGACTTGAGCGGATGGGGAGCCATGAGCCTCCCCTTCACTGTGAGCTATGTTACTTACTGACAGAGCCTCCCTACCTCAGTACCATAGGTCTGTCCTCTGAACTGTGGTGACAGGGCTGGCCCAGGCCCCTTGATGGATCAGGAGGCTTGGCTATCTGTAGTCTGGGTATCTAATCGGGAGTGGGTTGATTAGTACCTTGATCATCATCCCAGCTGGACATGGAGCTCCTCAGTCTACTACCCTACCTATTCTGTTCTTTTCTGAGATGGAACTGCCTATCTGATGCTAGGGTAGGAAGTGAAACCAACAGTTGTACTGCTATTCAGACAGATTTGCATCAAACCTCCTGTGCACCAGGCATGCCCATTCGGGACCCATCCAAGGTATACCTGGGCATTTCCCACTGCCAGCCTCTCATTCTCTTAATTCTTTTGCCCACAGCCATTCATCTACTTTTCAACTTCCACCAATATTTGTCCCACTTTTCCCTGACCACCTAGGTCTATCTACCTTAAAGAACAAGAACAAAAAAGTGGAATTTAGTAGCCATTATCTTTTCATCTTAGCTCTTAAAAACTAAAGTTGTGATATTTAGTAATATTCATTTAATTTTTAGTGTATCATGGATTTGGTTGTAATGATATTGTATTTGTGGTTCCTTTCTAGCCTATCTTGTCACTGTTATTCCATTGAAAAGACAAGAAATTAAATCCTGAAATCCATATGAAAGTGTTTGTTGTTTTTTTTTAAGATTTATTGTTTGAGAGAATGTGTGTGTGAGAGAAAGAGAGGTTGGGGGGAGAGAGAGAGAGAAGTGGGGAGGGCACAGAGCAGTCTCCATAGCTGTACATCAGTAGTTGTGACATGGTTTCATTCCACACAGGTGGATACGGGGCTGTGCGGGGTGGAACTGAACTGGGGACCTTCAACATGGGAAATGAGAACCTTCGCAGCCATCCCTGTGGTTATCACCTGTGCCACAATTCAGCATATGGGTTTGCATGGTCTGGGATTCGATCCCTGGAACTCATGGTTACAAGGCAAGCACTCTGTTGAGCTATCCTGACATCCCGGAAAGTGTGTTTTGTGTCTGTTAGCTTTGCATTTCTGATAACAGACTTCAAACTTCTCTGTGCTGGGATTTTTCACTGCAGTAGTTTTGCCCTTAGACCTACAAAGTTGGAGCCTGGAATCTTCCTTGTTTCCTTCCTTGGGGTTTGGGAGGGACAACCTGGAAATTGTTTTGAACGCTCAACATTTTATTTTAAGCATTTCCATACCTATTTTCTATTCTTTTTATTGAAGTAAAGATTCAGCAAACCCTAAATAATCCTCTGCCTAGATTTACCACTTATTCTCTTTTTTTTCTGCATTTGCTTTGTCTTTTTGTTTCTATACTATTTTTGTTGAAATATTTGAAAGTTGCAGACAGAATACTTCACCTTTAAATACTTTTAACATAATATTCTAAGACTAAAGACATTCTTCTATAGAATCTCATCACCATTATCATTCTCTAAAAATTAGCATAAATATCTAATATACAGTGCATATTAAAATTTCCCCCAATTGTACCATAAATGCCTTTTATAGTTTTTCTTTTTTGTTTGTTTGTTTGTTTGTTTGTTTTTAATCTAGGATCCAATCAAGATGCATTTGGCTGTGTCTTACTGTTTTTTAGATTCTCACAAATTTTACCTTTAAAAGAAGTCCAAGCCAGTGATCCTGTAAAATGTCTCACATTCTGGATTTATTTGATTGTTTCCTAATGATTAAATTTGGTTAAACATTTTTATACTAATGCTTGTGGTTTGCTTTATATATATCAGGGTTTCCCCACTGTTGATAAATCTGGACCACATCATTTCATTTTAAAGGCTCATTTTTCCAGTACAAAATGGGGGAGTTGATTCTTAGAACCTATAGGAACATCTTGTCCAGTGGTGTCTTAACTTTTTTGCTTTCCTGGGCCACATTGGAGGAAGAATTGTTGTGGGCCACACATACAATACACTAACATTACAATAGCTGGTGAGCTTAAAAAAAGCCACATAAAAATTTTGTAATGTTTTAAGAATTTGTGTTGGACTGCATTCAATGCCGTCCTGGGCTGCAGGTTGGACATGCCTGACCTAGTACACTTAGTGTTCATCAACAGTGCTTTCCTGGAGCATTTTTATACTGGGAATTACAAAATGGTGATTTTCTAATTCTGTAAATTCTTTTGTGTTTAGTACCTGGTATTCTTCTGAAGGGAAGAAATAAATAGCCCTTTCTCTCTTACTCACTGTATTAGTTTCCTATGGCTGCTATCACAAATTGCCTCAAACTAGGTGGCTTCAAAACAGAAATTAATTTTCTCACAGTTCTGAAAGTCAAAAGTCAGAAATCAATGTGTTTGTAGGGCCGCTGTTTCTCCGTAGACTCCTGATGTTTTGGCTTGTGGACGCATCACTCCATTCTCTG
Source organism: Craseonycteris thonglongyai (assembly GCA_004027555.1). NCBI lineage: Eukaryota > Metazoa > Chordata > Mammalia > Chiroptera > Craseonycteridae > Craseonycteris > Craseonycteris thonglongyai. Next base: position 36,957 of record PVKE010008213.1, on the reverse strand, counting down.
CTTCTGTGAGGGGTCACATTGCCTCCTCTTCTTTCACATCTCTTCTTCATCCCTTACAAGGACATCTGTCACTGGATTTAGGGCCCAACTGGATAATCTAGGATGATCTTTTGGTCTCACAAACTTCAGTTACATCTGCAAAGATCCTTTTCCCAAGTAAGGTCATATTCACAGGTCTGGGAATTAGGATATGGACATATTTGGAGGGGAGGGGGCATCAGTCAATTTACAACTGCCCCCCCACCCCCGGCCTTCTTTTTAGTTACTCTGTACTCGTAGATTCTTTCAGTCCTTGAATACACTCTTGATCGTCACATGCTCCAGGCTCATCTTATTCTTTCCCTGCCCCAAACCTGGAATCAGCCATTTCTCCAAGAAGCCCTCTTCTCTTTCGGTATAGAATAGGGTGACCAGACGTCCCGCTTTTGGCGGGACAGTCCCGATTTTTAACAATTTGTCCCGCATCCCGTGGTGTTTTAAAAAAGTCCCAATTTTTGGTAAGAATGCACGACAAGCTAGGGAACGGCGGGAGATAGACCAAATTTTTAATCAAGAACCCCCTCCCCCCCGGTCAATGGTGTCCCACTTTACCAATGTGAAAATCTGGTCACCTTATAGAATGTTGTTTAGAAATCAGAATTGATTCTTTGTTCCTTTCAGTTTTATATTCCACCTATAAGTGAGGTTATATGTTTCTTGATTCTTTCATTCTGACTTATTTTGCTTAATAAGATGTTTCAAGGTTTGTCCATGTTGTCACAAATTAGAAACAAAGACTCATGGACACAGTCAATAGTTTAGTGGTTACCTGAGGGTAAGGGGGAGGTGTGTGGGAGAGATGGGTGGAGGGGAGGAGGGAGGGGGAATCAAACACATGGTGATGGAAAGTGAGCTGATTCTGGGTGGTGAGCACATAATGCGATGTATAGACAATATAATGTAGCATTGTACACCTGGAAACAATGTAATTGATATCAATTTATGTCACCCCAATAAATTTAAAAAGAAAATAGAGTTGAGCACTAGTAGTGTCCTTTTGCCATTGAAGTGTCATAGCTTCTGCTCTTTCAGTGGACAGAGCCAGGAGATATACATAATTTTTGCAGTCATGATTTTATGTTAGTGCCCCCAATTTAAATCTTAATAGCCTTCTTTCTTATCTTCCCCCTCATTCTGTATTGCTCTTTCCTTTTTCCCTGCAGTGAAATTTGTGTTTCTAATATCAATAAAAGCTCATTTGTTCTATACTACTATACAAGCAGAAAGCTTCATAATTACTACATTATTACCACTACCAACAACAAACTTAAGAAAATTTATGGGGAAGCCAGGATGGCTCAGCAGGTTAAGTGCTCATGTTGCAGCCCCAGGGACCAAGGATCGAATCCCATCCCTGGCCTGTGCACACCCTGGGGTATGTTTCCTGTACGGAGGTTCCCATTTTGGTTCTCGCCCCCCAGTTCAGCCCCTGGCTCAATGGGGTGTGCCTCCCATGCAGGAGACCTCCAGCCCAATTCCTGTTTTTCATGGCCCCCACCCACCTGTGTGAAATTAAACCATGTTAAAGACTGATAACATACAACTATGGATACTGCTCTGGGCCCTCCCTCTTCTCTCTCTCTCTCTCAAAAACAATGAAATCTTTAAAAAAAAAGAAAATTCAGGATTTTTTGTAGGTTTTTTGCTTTTGTTTTTGTTCTTAGACTATATCTCACTAAGGGTATGCACTTTAAAGTACAGTAGACTGTCTTAACCAGCATCCATGGGGATTGGATAAATGTACCTGACACTCAAGTAACTGACAACAGTCAACCAGCCAAAATTTTTTGTTCCAGTTGCTTGATAGTGTTTCTTATTAATTGATCATCTATTGTATTATGTGCAAATGCTACCTGAAGTCTTTTTTTTTTTATGCTTTATACAAGTTAGGTTTATTTTGTTTGTTTGTTTGTGTTCAATTTTAGGACTTTTTCTCCTTTGTTAAAGTATATAAATCATTTATAGACATACGTCACTTTATTGTACTTCACTTTATTGTACTTCACTTTATTGTGCTTCATAAATGCTTTGTTTTTTACAAATTGAAGGTAAGGCCCTCTCCACCAGCAAACAGATAATGACTCACTTTATTGCACTACTCACTTTTCTGTGGTGTTCTGGAACCAAACCCGTAGTATCTCTGATGTTTGCCTGTACGTGTTTCAGAAGTCAGCTATATAACAAGTTACATTGAGTCTCTGCCCTATTCCCATTTTTATTAGTTTTATCCATCCTAGGTTTCTTTTTTTTTTTTTTTTTTAAGATTTATTTTACTGTTTTTGACAGACAGAGAGTAGGGGGAGGGCCCAGAGCAGTTTCCATAGCTGTACTTCATCAGTTTTCGACATGGTTTTGTTCCACACAGGTGGTCTGGGGCCGCATGGGGTGAAACTGGGCCGGGGGCCTCCTGCATGGGAGGTATGCCCCCTCGAGCCATGGGCAAGCACAGGGCCGAGCCAGTGGGTGAGAACCAAACTGGGGGCCTCTCGCATGGGATGCACACCCCGATTCAGCATATGGGTCCTCATGGGCTGGGGCAGGGATTCGATCCTCAGTACCTGGGGCTGCAAAGTGAGCCAGCCATCCTGGCTTCCCCTAGGTTTCTTTTTGCAAATATAGTCGTTAGTCTGTGTGTATACATGCACATATTATTTGTTTTTACCCAAAGGTAGTACACTATACAGACTGTTTTGCCTCTTTAATTTCTTTCCTTCTCAGAATTTCCTGGCATTGGCTCCACTTAACAGAGATCACCTGTTCTGTTTTCCAGCTGCGTAGTACTCCTGTGTGTGTGTTCACTGCAGCTTATTTGACCAGTCTCCTATGGAAGGTGTTTTAAGTTATTTTGAATATTTTGCTATTACAAATAGTGCTGCAGTGGATAAACTTACACACATGCTCCCACCAGCGAAGCAGGAAAACGGCTGTTTCCTCTCAGCCTGCCCAACAAATCATATTGACAAACATTGGAATTTTCACCAGTCTGAAAAATGGTATCTCCTTGTTTTAATGTGTGTTTCTCTTATCATGAGTGTTATTAACCATCTTTTCAGATGTTTAGGGATTATTCATATATCTTTTTCTACAAACTGTTCAGGTTTTTGCCCATTTTTTGATTGAGTTTTTCATCCTCTTTTCCCTTATTTTTAAGAGCCCGTTATATACCGGGGATATAAATTATCCTTTGTGAAGTGAATGTTGCTGTTTTTTTCATGCCTTACTGAACAGTATATTTGGTCTTTGTCCTCTGTTCCTGGCACAGAGCTCTTAAAACCCTTGGAGTTTCCTGAGTGATAGGATCTCCTTTGTTATTCATAAGAACCCTCTTTTGATCATACCTGAGTTTATGCCCAGGAAGTGATTTAGGCCCCTTGGTCCCCTCAGGATAAGGCTGGTCATGAAAACAACCTTGTGCTTAAGAGGTTGTTACTTATACCCTTCCCTTTGACTGCCTGGAAGAGGTTTGGTTGGGTGTTGGAGACTGAGCTCTCTAAAAACTCTTGAATATTGAGATCTGTTGAGCTTCCCAGTTGATGAACCCGGAGGTGCTAGGAGGACAGTGTACAGGAGAGGGCATGGAAGCTCCAGTCCTCTCCCCACTTATTGCCCTATGTATCTCTTGTGTTTGGGTGTTCCTCAGTTGATGTCAGCTGATGGTTGTTGGTGCAGCAGATCTGTGGAATAGCAGTGCTGCAAGATGGCCCTGAGCAAAGCCCCCTCTGTAGCTAAATAGCTCTGCACTGGACTGGTCCAGGCAACCCCAGTGTTTCAGCTCCAGTGAGGGTAACAGTTCATTCTAAGATGGAAAGGGAAAGTGCTCCTGGGACTCATATTGAACATAGCAACACTTGATCTTGCAGGGAGACCTGTAAACCACCAATTAACAAGAAATGTATAGTCACTCTGTGGCAACACATGGGCTACAGTGTCTCCTAGAGCAGGGAGGGGAGGCGGCGAGTGCTTGTTCAGGTGAGGTATGTGCACTTCTGGCAGACAGAGCTGAAGGGAAAGGATGGCCAGGGGTTTAGGGAGCATGGAGAGTCCTCCCGGAGGGGCTGATATGGAAGTCTAATAGGTGAAGAGAAGGGGCTCATGAAGCTCTGGGGTCAACAAGAAAGAGCAGGCTGCTGGAAACCTGCATTTCCAGATGCAGGGGCCAACCAGAGGTCTGAGCCACAGAAATAGATGTGGGCATTACCTGCTTATATCCGTTATTATCTGCTTATAAAGACTGATGAAGCTATGGCTCTGGGCTGCATTCCTGGAGCAGATCCCAGGGCCCCCACCCTCTTCCCAATGGGAAATGGAGGAGGACACAGGAGACCCTGGTGCCTTTACTTCCAAGGAGAGGAGGCAGGAGCAGAGGCAACCTCCCCTGCTCTGAAGTGGTCTAAGTGATGACGAGAGGATCAAAAGACTCCAGAAAAGATTATAAAGAAAAAAGACTGAATAAACTAATAACTACAGGATGATTTGAAAAGGTCATCAAAAGACACTTACCACTCAGAAGGCACCTATGGAATTCCTCTCATGCATGGAAATAAAGGGACCCACCATCTCCTAGCATATTTTGACAAGCAGCAAAATCCTAAAGCCAAAGTGAGACAATGTGTTTATTTGAGATACATGGTACTGTACCCATCAGATTTGGCAGCTTCCGCTGGTCACTAATCTTTGAGACTTTGTTTTGGTGGCCACATTTCCTGTTGTATGTGAGCTGAGGACTGACCCATATGTTCACAAGTGTCTAGGAAAAGACCAAGAAAAGGAGTTAAGCAAGAGTTGAAAAGATTATCCCCTCCTTCTTAAGGTTGTAAATTGTTGGTATTTTGGTTTGCCCAGCTGTGTTTGCTTTCCTTAATTATAAATAAGGCCATGATTTCTATAGGCAGCTTTCCTGTAGATATGCTTATTTCCTGAGGATAATATTCAAAAGAAGATCTCGTGGTCTTAAGGTGTAAACACTCTTTGTTTTCTTTATGAATAAGCAATATAGTACAGTTTTATTGTAATTTATCCCATTTCTTGTTCACTTGACACTTTTATTTAGTTATTTCATTGCTTTCTTTTTTTTGTGTGTCATAGTTTCCTCCTCTTTGAAGATGAATATGCTCTTTGGAATCAACATTTCCCTTAACAGTGGGAGTTTCTTGCTGAGGGCATGATTTTGGACACTTGAGTCCTATTCAGACGAGATCAGGCGTGTGCAGGGTGGTATGGCTGTAGACTGAGTCCTATTCAGTAAACATTAATTAAAGCCCTACTAATTTATATACCCGAGGATGACAATGAGAAGATGCCTAGGAGTAGCTCTAAACTCAAATCCTTCCCGAGTTCACAAAATTGCCAGCTCTGGGATGGGGAAGGTGTTTGTATTTATTCTCCTTTCCAAAACACCTAGAAGCACCTAAGAGCATTTGGCCCCTGGGAGCAGTTCCGCATTTAGAGAGTGACCATATGAGGACTGAGTAGGAATGTGTACAAAACATTAGGATCACTCATTCACTGTAAAGGTTTCTTTATGAAGTAATCTTTTAATAACTAAAATTGTTGCTCCTGGTCCATAGTTACATTTTTAATGTCATCCATGGTAACATTTCACTGTTGCTGCTAGGTTAATTTATACGCATTTATTGAATGCCAGCTTCAGGCATGGTACCCTGCCCTCCAGGTGTCTGTAATCAAGGAGACAGACCAGCAGACAAGGCACTAATATAAGGGAAATGTGATAAGTGCTGAAAAGAGTGGATGGTCTTCCAGTTGAAGTAAAGCCAGTGTCAGGCCGTTTAACTTCTCTGGGTTTTGGTTTCATCTATACTTAAAGGTAGCAGTTGTACTGGACTCCAGGATCTCTTTCAGGCATGTAGGCCGTTGATTCTTGTGACTCTCTCTTCCTCAAAGATTGGGGACATACCATTTATCAAAACACATATACAGTTAAATTCCAAACCTCAAAAGAGATATTTCAAAATTAGAGGGACATAAGAGCATCATGTTTTCACTTATTTTTAATAGGATTTAATACTTTAAAAGTATGCATTTTATTATCTTCATGAGCTATGATTTGGTTTTCTCAGTGAACTTTAAAACATTGGTTGAAAATTGAAATTGTATCAGTTGAAATCCTAAAAATTCTTCAAAAATTAGTAGAATGCCATGAACTTAAATCTTGACTTTTTTCTTCTTTTCTTTACAGCTGTTTGGGGCAACTTCGTTAGTATGAGGTAATTATATATAACTTGGATATTTGATTTTTATGGATACATTTCAGTTCTTACATACACACCATTGATGTCATAGGTTATTTGAAGCATATTTCTAAGAAGAATTTGAAGATTTTGATATTCACACATCTGGGCTGTGTCTATCCCAGAAAGCCTTCTGGCCTGAGTATGCATTATTTGTGCTGCTTAGTAAGGCAGGAGGGACACTTACAAAATACTATGTTAATATTCCCCCTGTAAAAAAGAAAGAAAAGAAAGGAAAAAAGTAAGAAGCATTCATTGTGAAAACTGATTTCGTGCTATTAGTAGTTTTAATGTAAAAAAAATTGCTTCACTTTGCATTTCTTGGTAGTAAAAATAATAGAATAGCAATTGTGCTTGTGATTGAGTTGGATTTGGGAGTTGAGGGTGGCTGCATGAAGATACAAGGGTAAAGGGTTGCTGTTCCCACAACAGGCTTTTTTTACATTGAGGTGGCTCTGCAGGCTGGATTGGGCCTTCTCCATCTGATTTCTACCAGCAGGGCTTGTGTGTCTCCTGACAAAGGCTTCTGTGTGTGGCTAGGTGGGGTGCTCAGAGCGCATTTAAAAGAGCTCTGTTTTTTTACTTGGAATAACTCCATTTGGCATTAAATCCCCAGGAAAGCCCAGGGGTCCAACTTATACTGTGATAGACACACTTCCTGCTTCTAATTTGAAAACCTATATTGTGTGTAACGCGGATGTGAGATTATTTTAATAGAAACAACACATAAGGTAGCAGCAAGCCTGTATGATGATTTAGATTTCCTCTCCTGTTGTCTTATTTTTCTCTGGTGCACCTCCTTCAGGAGGGAATTGCCATAGATGACTGATATTTGCAGAGAGGGTGATGGCCTTCAGCATTTGGTTTGTGTAGAAATTGGTTCAGAAAAAATTCTTGAAGTCATAAAGCCTTTCAGTTTATCTCAGTTTTGTAGCTTTCTCCTCAACAGGTCTATCCAGGAAAATGGTGAACTAAAAGTTGAAAGGAAGATTGAAGAGGTTAGTCTCTTTACCATATTTTACTTATATTTTTTCTATATATTTGTCTTTATTGATGCTGATCCATGATTTTGAAACCATCTCTCAAAAATGTATTCTCTTATTTAAAAGCCTTTCTATTTGTTTGAAATCCCATGTTGAGTGTAACATGAAATGAGATTACTTAGATGCAGCTCAATGTCAGCATTTGCCCATGTTATAAATATGTGATGTATTAAAACAAATTCTACCTTAAAGGCAAAATGGATGTAAGCTTTTAAGTGACTTCAGGTGAATCTTTTTAGAATTGCTTAGAGAAAGGGAAATGGTTGCCTTTATATCAGGGATGGACCTAAATGCCAGCATCCACTCACCTGAGCAGGTGCTAAAAGGAAAAATGTCCAGCTCAGATGCTAGGATTTGGGGAACAGAAAGAGTGTCCATGTGTGCACACAGGGAAGTCACATTCCTGCCTCACTGAAAAGTAGCTCCACTGGTTCTTACATACTTTTATTTTAAGATAATTTCTTACAGTTTAGTCAGATAAATGTGGACATGTCTGGGTTATTGTGACAGGGGCCTGGGAGGGGATGAGGACTTCCTTGTTTTGATTTGAAGTCAGATTCTGGCATTGTGGGGAAGGCTTTCGATGGCTCTTGTCATTCTGTCAGCACTTAGGATGTTAACACACATGGATGGGGTTGATGCACAACCTGTGATCCGTGTACTAGAGCTGGTGACATGGAAATAACATGTAAAAACAAGATGTTAAGCTTTTGTGGGCAGCAATTAGGGGATTTTTTTAGTTCCTGAAAAGATATTGGTGGTGTTGCTCTGCTTATCTTTTATGAACCTGAAGCACCTTTAACAATGTTCACAGTAAGGTAGGAAAGTAAAAAGGTTAATTTTCTCAGAGGCTTGTGCATCTGTGAAATAAGGGTTACAATGTGCAGATTATTATCTTAAGTCTAGAAATGTGATTGAAGTGATACAACTTAATTTCAAACTGGGAGTGAATTGTAGTACAAATTAAAATCTGTTTTGCTTTATGTCATGCCTGTCTGGAACATCAGAGTAGGGTGAAAGTGGTGGAGGACTGTGTTTTTGTTTTAAAACTGATATTTGTTATTTTTGTTTTAGATTGTTGAACCACTAAGAGAGAAAATAAGAGATTTGGAAAAAAGGTATGTATACTTTTTTGTTTTTTGTTTAGAAAACGGCTTATATCTTAGCTATTGACCTCAGAAGGTCATATCTTATAAAAGTTCATCTCAACTGAGGAATTATTCTATAATATAAAAGATACAAGGCACTGTCAATACAAGAACTTTTAAATGAGAAGGTAAATTTTTACACTAAAATTTGAATCCAGTGTTTTTTTTCTTTTGTCATTAAAACTATTTCTGATGAAAGCTTTGGATTCTGATGAAAGCTATGTATTCTTTCCACATTAAAAGGTTATTTGTTCGATTGTTTAATTATTTCAGGATTTTCCTAAAGCCCAATGAAAAATCCTATGTTAAAAGTTCTTCCTCCGATAATCCTCTGTCACTTTGATTTCTACAAAGTATGATGATCTAAATAAATGTGTACGTAAATGTTTTTGTTTTTACCCTTCTGAATATAATACCCAAGTAGTTAGGACATTGAGAGAAAAGAGGATCCAGGTCTGTTGAAATCTTCCTTTTTTAAACCCTGTAAATTTCTCAGTTTCTGCAATTTCATTAGATACAAGTTTGAAACTAAGCCTTACCTCTTAACTTTTGCAAGTGATCAGACAGTTTCTAGCATATATTGGTTAGTCTAGCAGAAATATTTCCAAAACAAGGAAACAGTTTGGAGGGGTAAAACCTAGTACCATATGTAAGTACTTAAGAAATCAATCATATGTCACGTTGAGTCATTTATTTGCTTTTGTCGCCAAATACATCCAGAAGTTTCCAGAATTGAGTCTGGGTGAAGTGGCTGAGAGGGAAAAACTGTATTATATGATAGAAACTTTTATTGGAATCACAGTTCATAGAATTTCTCCTCACTATTGTCTTGGCGGTGCCTCACCCCCAGCTGCCCCACTCCCCACTCCCTGGTTCTGTTTCACACTTTGGCACAGGAACTTTATCCTTGACTGTATTTGGAAAACTTGGTGTGTCTGGAGTAAGAATTGGGTCTTTAGAAGTTAAAAAAAAAAAAGATAACATTCATTAAAGTATATGTAACTTTTTTTTCTTCTCACAGGATGGGTTTGGATGATGTGCATCAGCATTGTACAAGCTTTTTATCAAGCCCAAAATAAAAAAAGAAATGATGGAGAGAAATTTTTTCTTTGATTTTGATGTTTTTATTAAATAAAGAGAAATAAGGATAGGTGTAATTCGTCAGTCAAAATGTGTTTATTCACTTCCTTCTTGTCCTTAATTAATAGTTTATTATAATCAGGCAAATTGTTAATTTTGGCTCTTATTGAAGTAAAAATTGTTAGTATATTTTCATAGGTTCAGTTAGTAATATAAGGTTTATACTGGTGCTTTAAATTATTTTTACTGTGATTTGGTGCTGAAATTATACTGCTTATTCTTATTCTTATGCATGAGAGCCAAAATTTCTGCCTTCAGTATGCCTAGTATAACTTGAGATTTTAGTTAAAGCTTAAAAAATTGCTTATGCTGAAACATTGATTACAGGCTTTATGTTGGTTAAAAAAAAAAATTCGGTCCACCAGGAATCATTTTCTTCAGAGGATAATATTCATTTATTTGTGAAAAATGAAATAGATAACTGCTTTAGAAGGCAATGGCTTACACACACAAGAGAATTACATAATTTCCTTTGATACTTTTCTGATGTTCTTTGTGCTTTTTTTTTTTAATTGAGGTAAAATTGACATAAAACATTTTGTTAGTTTTGGGTTTACAATTTAATAATTCAATGTTTATATACACAACAAAGTGATTGCTAGCATGAGTCTAGTTAATATTTGTCAACATACAATTGACACCCTTTACCATCTGCCCACCACTCAGTCCCCTTCTCCACTGGCAAACATCAATCTGTTCTCTCTATGACTTTTGTATTATTTGTTCATTTCTTTTGTTTTTTAGATTCCACATGTAAATGAAACCACACAGTATTAATCTTTCTCTGTCTTACTTATTTCACTTAACATAATACCCTCAAGTTCCACCTATGTTGACATATGGCAAGATTTCATTATTTTTATGGCTGAGTAGTATTGCATTGTGTGTGTGTGATTTGCAAATATCTTCCTCATTTCATAGTTTGCCTTTTTATTTTATTGATAGTTTTCTTCTCTGTGCAGAAGCTTTTGTTTGTGCAGAAGCTTTTGTTTGATGAAGTCCCATTTATAGTGATGCCTTGAAATTCAAACTTCATGCATCCCAGAGCCCTTTTCGAGTTCCAAAACGTTTGAGTTCCAAGATGAGTGGGCATTCGGATAAGGCTACATACAGGCTATACAGTCCATATGTCCTACGCGAACGTGTTGGTGTTCAAATTCCAAAGCAGCATTTGCGATTCCGAGGCAAAATTTGCTTTTTTGTTCGGGTTCCAAGTTGTTCGAGTTTTGGGGGTGTTCAGATTCCAAGGTATCACTGTATTTATTTTTCCTTTGTTGCCCTTGCCTTTGGAGTCAGAGTCAAGCAATCATTGCCAGGACCAATGTCAGGGAGCTTAGCACCTAGGAGTTTCATGGTTTCAGGTCTTAAATTTACTCTTTGTTTTGTTTGTTTTTTTAGATGTATTTTATTGTGTTTTGACCGAGAGAGAGAGAGACAGAGGGACAGAGGGACAGAGGGACAGAGGGACGGAGGGACGGAGGGACGGAGGGAAGGAGGGAAGGAGGAGGGCCCAGAGCAGTCTCCATAGTTGTACGTCATCAGTTTTTTTGACATGGTTTCATTCCACACAGGTGGGCGGAGGCCGTGCAGGGCAGGAGCTGGGCTGGGGACCTCCCTCATGGGAAGCACACCCCACTTCAGCATATGGGTCCACATGGGCTGGGGCCAGAATTTGATCCTAGGTTCCTGGGGTTGCAAAGCCAAAGTGAGCGTTTAACCTGCTGAGCCATCCTAGCTTCCCCTTCCAGTTACTCTTTAATGCAGTTCGAGTTAATTTTCCAGTTTTATTCTTTTGCACGTGGTTGTTCATTTTCCCAATACCATTCATTGAAGAGACTGTCCTTTCGCCATTCTTGGGTCCTTAATCTTAAATTGGTAGACCATATATGCATGGGTTTATTTCTGGTCTCTTATTCTGTTTCATTGATCTACGTGTCTTGTTTTTATGCTAGTTCCATACTGTTTTGATTACTGTAGCTGTGTAATATAGTGTGATATCAGGGAATGTGATACTTCCAGTTTTGTTCTTCTTTCTTAAGATTGCTCTAGTATGTTTCTAGGAATTTATTCATTTCTTCAAGATTGTCCAGTTTTGGGTATATAAATGTTTGTAGCATTCTATTATGATTCTTTGTATTTCTTTGGTACCAGTTGTAACTGCTCTGTCATTTCTAATTTTATTTATTTGAGCCCTCTTTTTATTTTTTTAATGAGTCTGTCTAAAGGTTTGTTAATTTTATCTTTTCAAAGAACTAGGTCTTTGTTTCATTGATCTTTTCTATAGTATTTTTAGTTTCTACTTTATTTCCACTTTGATCTTTACTATTTCCCTCTTTCTGTTAACTGTGGGCTTCCTTTGTGTTCTATTTCCAATTCTAGTGGGTGTAAAGTTACATTGTTTGAGATTTTTCTTGTTCTCAGATAGGCCTGTGTGGCTCTAAACTTCTTAGAATTGTTTTTGCTGTAATCCATAGATTTTATGTATTATATTTACATTTTCATTTGTTATATTTTTAATTTCACCTTTGATTTTTTTTTTTCTGTCAACTTTGTTTCAGTAGCTTTTTTAAACTTTGTATAATTTTGATTTTTCCAGTTTTTTTCCTCTAATTAATTTTTAGTTTCAAGCTGTTGTGCTTGGAAAAGACACTTGATATGCATTCAGTCTTATTAAAATTACTAAGAGTTTTTTTTGTTGTTGTTTGTTTTTTAAGATTTATTTATTGTTTTTGACAGAGAGAGAGAGAGACAGTCAGACAGAGAGACAGTCAGAGACAGAGAGACAGTCAGAGACAGAGAGAAGGGGGAGGGCCCAGAACAGTCTCCATAGTTGCACATCACTGGTTTTTCCACATAGTTTCATTCCACAGGTGGACGGGGCTGCACAGGGCAGGAACTGGACCAGGGTCTTGCCCCAGTGAGAACTGAACTGGGGGCACTCCCCAGTTCAGCATATGGGTCCGCACGGGCCGGGGCCGGGATTCGATCCTCGGTCCCCAGGGCTGCAAAGTGAGCGCCCAACCCACTGAGCCATCCCGGCTTCCCCTACTAAGAGTTGTTTTGTGGCCTACTGTGATCTATCCTGAAGAATGTTCCATGTTGACTGAGAAGAATGTGTAGTCTATTGCTTTTAGTTAAAGTTTTCTGTATATACCTACTAAGTCTATCTGGTATAATGTGTTGTTTAGGTGCCTCATTGCGCGGTAGGTAGTGCGCATCAGTCTCATAATGTGTTGGTTAAGGCAGATGTTCTCTCTGTTTGATCTATCCATTGAGGTAAGTGGGGGTATTAAAGTCCCCTACTATTTTATTGTTGTTCATTTCTCCCTTTATGTCTGTACCTAAGCACTTCTATGTTAGATGTATACCCACCGGTATTTACAAATTTTATATTCTCTTGCTGGATTGATGCCTTTGTCGTTATATAATTCCCATCTTTGTCTTTTATTACTTTGTTTTAAAGTCTTATTTTGTCTGATATAAATATAGCTAGCTACTCCAGCTTTCTAGTGGTTTCCATTTGTATGAAATATCTTTTTCCATTCCTTCATTTTCAGTCTGTGTGTGTCCTTACATCTAAAGTGAATTTGTTTTATTTTTTCTCTTTTTATTTTTTGACTACATTTGACATACAATATTATGTTGGTTTTAGGTGTACAGCATAGGGATGAGACATTTATATAACTTACAAAATTCTTATTCTGGCATATCTGGTTCCCATCTGACACCACATATAGTTATTACAATGTTATTGACTGTATGCCCTATGCTGCACTCTACATCCCTGTGACTATTTTGTAACTATGGATTTGTACTTCTTAAATTCTTCTCCTTTTTCACCCATCCTCCTATCCTCCTCCCATCATCCCAACAAATCTAGTTCCCATCTGACAGTACCCATAGTTATTGCAACGTTACTGACTATTCCCATGTTATACCCTGTATCACCACAACTGTTACTTTGTAACCACTAAATTGAACTTCCCAATCTCTTCCCCTTATTTCACCTTCCCTCTCCCCTCCTTCCATCTGGCAGGAAACCAAATGTTTTCTGTATCTATGAATCTGTTTAAATAGGCCCACACCAAGATACATTATAATTAAAATGGCCAAGGTTAAATCCTGAAAACAGCAAGAGAAAAGCATTTAGTAACTTATAAGGGAATTCCCATAAGACTGTCAGCTGATTTCTCAACAGAATCTTCGCAGGCCATAAGGAGTAGCAGAAAATATTCAATGTGATGAAAAGCAGGACTTATAACCAAGATTACCCAGCAAGGCTTATCATTCAAAATCAACGAACAAATAAAGAGCTTTTCAGGGGAAGCTGGGATGGCTCAGTGGGTTAAGAGCTGACTTTGCAGCCCCAGGGACCGAGGATCGAATCCCAGCCCCGGCCTGTGTGGACCCATATGCTGAACTGGGGAGTGCCCCCAGTTCAGTTCTCACTGGGGCGAGACCCTGACCCAGTTCCTGCCCTGTGCAGCCCCGCGCCCACCTGTGGAATGAAACTATGTGGAAAAACCGATGATGTGCAACTATGGAAACTGTTCTGGGCCCTCCTCCTTCTCTTTGTCTCTGTATCTCTCTCTCTCTCTCTCTCTCTCTCTCTCTCTTTCTCTGTCAAAAACAATAAAAATAAATCTTTAAAAGAGCTTTTCAGACAAGAAAATACTAAAGGAGTTTAACACCACCAAACCAGTATTACAAGAAATGTTATAGGGACTACTTTAAGGTGTGTGTGGGGGGTGGGGGTAAAATAATGAATAATAAAATGGCAATAGCTACATATCAACAATTACCTTCAATTTAAATGAATTAAAAGCTTCAATCAAAGGACATGGAAAAGTATTGTACTGAGCGTCAAATGGAGGAAGACAGATGCAAGCTGACTTCGCTTATAGGTGAAATCCAAAGAAAAACAAGTAAAACAGGAACAGATTCATAGATATGAAGTGAGTTTCTTATAGGCAACATATATATGGGGGTCGTATTTTTTATCCTATCAGCCACTCTATATCTTTTGATTGTCAGTTTAGTCTAATTAATTTAAAGTGATTATTGATAATTATGTACTTACCATTTTGTTCATTGTTTTCTGGCTATTTTGTATGGTAGTTCTTTTTTTCTCGTGTTCCTTCGTGGTTTGATCACTTTCTATAGTGTTATGCTTAGATTCCTTTCTCATTATTTTTTCTGTATCTACTACAGGGTTTTGCTTTGTGGTTACCCTGAGGATCACTTAGAGCAGCCTATGTACAGTAGACTCTCAGGTAACCAGCACCCCCATAGGGATTGGTAGATGCCAAATAAATGTAAGGAGACTCTCCTCCATTAACTGGAACTCCCAAAACCAGCACTCTGAAGCAGCCAGCAAGCTGTTCCAGTTAATGGAGAGTCTAATGTACAGAGTTTGGCAGAAATAATGCCCCCTTTTTATGAGCTGGTAGCATTCCAGCAGAGCATTACTTCTGCCATACCCTGTATGTGACAGTCTATTTTAAGTTTTTAGCAAGTTAAGTTTGAACTCATTCTAAATTTCTACATTTTTGCTCCTCACCATCCACCACATTTTTTTGATAACACATTTTACTCTTTAGGTAAAGCTCTCTTTCCTACTTTTGAAGGAATGGCCACGTGAAGGAGATGAACCTTATTGTTTATCCTTGCCCTGGCTCTTGGTTTTCTTTTGAACCTTGGTGATTGTCTGAGAGGTCTGGTTTATTCTTGGTCTAAGTCCCAGTTGTTGAGGGTGTGTCAAGACCTGAGAGTGTTCCTGAGGGAGGGATCTCAGTTAGCACCTAGTTTCAAGATGATTGCAGTCAATCCTTAGGCAGCCCCTTTTACGCTATGCAAATTTACAAGTATATGGTCCTGTGGGACCTCAATTGTAAACCCTTCTGGTCTCCTGACCGGGTGTCTAGATGTTTCTGTGTTGGCAATAGTAGCAAAAAATCCAGGTCTCCATACAAGTGTCTGAGTTCATTTCCAGGAGGTACTGGTGAGCTGTGGCGAGTCTAAGGGAGAGGCAGCAATTGCTTCCCTTGGCCAAGGTTCTATGTGAGCAATTCCTTAGCCTCTAAATGTGTAGTAAACCTGAAGCCTGCCACTCAGGCTGAAGCCCCAGGGCAAATAAATAGGCCTTTTTCGCAGAAAGTCTGGTACCGGTATATGTTTCAGTCTGTTGTCTGTGGTGACCTGTGAGTGGTAGCCTGTGAAGAACTTTCTGATTGTTTCAGATCTGTGGGGTCCAGAGATATAATTCTTCCTGGCCACTGGAGCCAGCTACTCAAAGGGTGTCCCTTGTGTGGGCTGCACAGGCTGGCTGACTTTGATGGGGCTGTGGGAGTGGCGCCGATGCCCGGCTAATGCCAGGCATGCCCACTGGCATTAGCTGCTGTTTAAGAGGCAGAGTACAGAAATGCCTCCTACCAGCACCTAGAAGGAGTCTCGGCTGGCTCCTCCCCCTTCAGCAATTAATAAGTGCTTTGAAATTAGTAAATGATCCTCTTTCACATTTGGCATAGGTGCTTTGTAAATTGCTGCTTTTGTGCTGGGTCCCAAGACAGGTGAATCTCTTCATGGGCCCTTTCAAAACAAATCTGTTTTTTACAGGCCTGTGGTTCTCCTGTAGTAGCCCCTGGTGTTTTTCAGAGCCAGGTATTCTGGGGGCTCATCTCTCCCATTGAGGTTCCAGAGGTGGGGACGCCAGATGTGGGACACAAACACCTTGTTCCTCAGAGAAGCTCTGACTTTGTGAGATCCCTCTCGATGTAGGCCAGCGCCCAGGCCTGGGGCAGGGTTTTCCGAGGGTCTGCGTTCCATCTTTACTACCTGTCTTGATGTTGCCCTTTTGTCCTTGTTTTGGAGGAGCTGTTTAGCTACTTTCCAGAGCTCGTTGTTCCGTATGCAGCTGTAGATCTGTCATGTCTGTGTGGGAGGAGGTAAGTTCAGGATCTTCTGAGCAGACACCTTAAACCACCTCCGTGCACTTTTTAAACTGTACAGAGAAGTAGAAGTGTAAATAGAATCTTAAAGAATTTTCCAGTAACTTAGGCTTGTTTAGTTATCTTTAAAATAGGTGCAGAGGTTAACAATTTGCCTCTTGACCCTGCTTTACTAATTATTCATTCTAAAATTGTTCTGTTTTTCAAGTTGGTGAGCAAGTCAGGTGACAGATGAGCCCAAGTTAATGTTTCAGTTAGAAAGTCAAGAATAGATATGACTTTGTGGTAGAAATCAATGGACTCTGTCTAGTTTTATTTTTCTTGACTGATTGTATGATAAGAATGATCAAACAACCATCTCAACATTGGCATGATAAGACTATAACTGAAACTATGTTGTCTCGATGTGCTTGTCACTTTCAGCAAAGTGGCTCCCAAGAAGTAATATTTTTGAAAGTTAATCATTATATTTATACAGGGAGAGAAATGGGGACACTGCTGTTCTAGCTAGAAGCCCTAATAAGTGGATTGTGTAAGCTTTTTCTGTTTCTTACCACACCCCTAGTTCTTAATACTTTGCTAACTTGCCATCTTAAAAATTTCAACTCCATATCATTAAATGTTTTTTTAATATATAGCAAATAATTTAAATTCTAAATGGAAGTACCTCTTTACTGTCTTTCGAAATAATGAGGTTAAAGTCTGAAATGACATAAAGTAATTACTAAAGAGTTAACTTTGGGGGCAAGAAAAGACCCATTATTCCCATTATGCTTCTTTCCACTGCAGAATCTGGGATCAGGATTGGGTCTGGTGTGGTGGGTCTGAAGTGTTCAGAGAGGATGGAGGGGTTGAACTGCTGTGAGGGCTGCATGCAGGCATTGCTGAAGTTTATTTTGCCATCCTCCACCTGAGTAATTGAGGAAGTATTCAGAATGACAAAAAGTGTCAGTCACTTCACAAACTATCTGGCTCCTTGAAGGCCTCCATATTGCTCTGACTGAAGCAGAACTTACCCTGTTCCTCAGCAGCAGAAGCACTTACTATGGTGGGATAGGGTAGACAGAAGGAAGCACTGAGGTGCCCAGAGCTCACAAGGGGAAGGCCGGGATTCTCTCCCATTTCCCCAGACTTTCCCACCTGCCTACCTTTGTTTTTGTGATCTCCAAGAGAAACTTGACCTTTTGAGAGACCTTGTGGAAACTCCTAATAGGGGAATTGTGAATGAAAGCTTTCCCTCATCCATGCTTCACTTTAATCATGCTCACACTCTCTCAGGAGCTGAAGGACAGTTGCTTCAAGGCCCACTGTCTAAAAAATTGTCATATTCTGTTCACTTCAACTATTAAGGAAATTTATTCTGTATCCCAGCTGAGTGAAGGTGATGGAGACAGTGCCCTTAGACCAGCCCTTCTCCAATTAAAATAATTGTAAAGCCAATTTCTTGGTATTTATTTGAAATCTTCATGTATCAACTCTCATTTGACATCTTATATGCATTTGTTTTGCCTTGTTCTGGAAACATCAGTGTGGATCAAGACCTATGACACCTTTATCAGGAGCAACAGGCTTTGAAAACTAAGATGAGACAGGGATGCCAGAATAGCTCAGCAGGTTGAGTGCTTGCCTTGCAGCTGCAAGGTCCAGGGATCGAATCCCAACCCCAGCCTGTGCACACCTATATGCTGAACTGTGACACAGCTGTTGGCCACCAGGATGGAGGTAAGGGTTCTCTCCTCCAATGTGGGAGGCCCCCAGTTCTGTTCTTGTCCCCCACATCTGCCTGTGTAGAATGAAACTATGTCACAGCTAATGCTCTGGGCCTTCCTCCTTCTCTCTCTCTCACTCACCTTCTCTCAAACAATAAAATAAATGTTAAAAAAAGAAAAATAGATGAGACACAAAATAGGTTCCAAATAGACTGTGAGAGACAGAAAGTGCGGATGCCCAATCACTTTTTCCAGGGCCATCAGGCAGGAAGGGGATGCTAGGAATGTGAACCTGCCCCAAACAGGGGATTCAGCTTTGTGGAGGTCTTCTTTTCTTACTCCACCAAGGCACAGTGTCCTATACACTCTGACTTCACACAGCCGCGTTTTTCCTTCTGGACCCTGATATCGCATCTTGAGAATGCCGCTGCCTCCCTTGTTTCGTGTTTAGTTTTGGCTGCTGATAGCCTATTGAATTTTTTCTTCTCAGGGATAGAAGCTCAAAGAATAGCTTGATTTTAAACAAGGAGTGGTTTAGCTATTTCTTAAATTCAAATTAGCCAGTGGTTTGTTGTTTCCTACAGCACTCACTTGGAGTAGAGAGAAAGAGTACTAAGCAATAACAGTTCTGAAATCTGGTGTTCGTTTTGATGGTAGGTGGAGAAAATACTCAGATGTCTAACTTCTTTTGTTTAATTTCTTTGTATTATACAGCTTCACCCAGAAATATCCACCAGTAAAATTTTTATCAGAAAAGGATCGTAAAAGAATTTTGGTAAGTTTAAATATGTGATTAATATTTGTTATAGTAAGAAACTTACTTTTTAAATCAAAGTATAATTCACACACCATAAAATTCACCCTTATAGAATATATTAATAAAGTTGAGTGATTTATGGTGTATTCACAAAATTGTGAAATAGCACCATATTCTAATTCTAGAATATTTTCATCACTCCAGAAGGAAACACCATTAGCTGTCACTTTCCTTTCCCTCTCCACTATCCCCTAGCTCCTGGCAACCACTAAAACTACTTTCTGTCTCCAGGGATTTCCCTGTTTTAGACATTTAATATGAATGAAATGATACAATATGTGGTCTTCAGCGTCTGATTTCTTAAACTTAGAATAATGTAGCCAAGATTTATTTATGCTATAGCATGAATCAGTGTTGCATTTATTTTTTTGCTGAACAAATATTCCAATAAATGGATGTCCCACACTTTTTTTATTCATTTATCAATTGTTGCCTTTTGGGTTTTTTCTCCTTTGAGGGTCTAGGGAATAATGCTGTTATGAACATCCCCATCTGAACCCCACACTTCGTGCTCCCCAGTCGTCATTCTTTGCTGCTGAACCCTCTCCTCGCACCAGCATGCAGCTCTGCCTCTGCAGCCTTGCGCTCCCCTGTGAGCACCGCGGAGGTGCTACTTTTTTTTTTCTTTATTAACATTTTATTGTTATTTTTCATCCTTAACATACACATGTTACAAAAAAGCAGTGACATTCCATGACTTTTGGTGTGTTAACAAAGCCAAAATTTAGAACACAGGGTGGCAGTATTGACTCGTTTAAGAAAAAAAGAGAAAGATAAATTACAGTACCAACTTAGATTAAAAGCTAGTCAGTATAGAGAACACAAAGAAAATCCCACAGAGAAATAATAAAGACAGGGAAGTTAATCAGGTTAAAAACTAACTTTGGATTAAACATATGTGTACAAGTTTTTGTGTGGACATAGGTTTTCAGTTTTGGGGGGGTATAATACCTACGAGTGGAGTTCCTGGGTCATATGGTAACACTATTAACTATTTGAGGGAATGTGGAACTTCCACAGCAGTGGTTTTCAGAACCTTTTCTGATTCACAAACTACTTTGATGAATACATGGAGGGGCTTCCTTAGCCAGTAGTTTTCTTATCAAACATCAGAACAAATTCACCAATGAAAGACTTCCATTTAACTGTTGTGTAACTAAGTGAGTCCAAAGAGGTTGGCACCTTTGCATTTTAGAAAATATAACAGCTTTATTGAGATATAATTTACATACTATACAATTCACCCTTTAAAGTGTTCAATAGTTTAAAGTGTATTCACAGAGTTGTAGATTCATACCAATATTAGAACATTTTTATTACTGCCAAAAGAAGCATGGTACCCATGAGCCATCATTCTTTATTGTCCCCCAAACCCCTGTACACCCTAAGCCCTAGTCAGCTATTAATCTTCTTTCTGTCTGTATAGATTTGCCAGTTCCAGATATTTTATGTAGGTGGATTAATGCAGTATTTGTCCTTTTGTGACTGGTATCTTTTGCTTAGCATGTGTTTAACATTTATTCATGTTGTAGCATGTATCATTACTTCATATCAGCATTCATTCATGTTGTAGCATGTATCATTACTTCATATATTTTTATTACCAAATACTAAGCCATTATATAGATATTTCACATTTTTATTTATCCATTTATCATATGAGTCATGTGGTAACTATGTTTAACCTTTTGAGGAACTGCCAGACTGTTTGCCAAAGTGATGACATTTTTACATTCCCATCAGCAATGAATGAGGGTTCGATTTCTCATTCTTGCAGCAATTGCTACTACATATACATGTATATATATACATATACATATACATATACATCTTTTTGTTTTTAGCCCTCCTAGTAGGTGTGATATGGTATCTCATGGTTCTGATTTGATTTTCCCTGACAGCTAATGATGTTGAGTCTGTTTTTCTGTGTTTATTGACTTTATCTTCTATGGAGAACTAGCTATTCAGATACTTAGACCATTTTGTTAACTGGGTTATTTTTCTTTTTATTATTGAGTTAACAAGAGTTCTATGTTCTAGATACAAGTTCTTTATCAGATATATGATTTCAAATCTTTCCTCCCATTTCTTTTTTTTTTTCTTATTTAAAATTTTATTTTATTATGGTGAAACACAGCATGAAATCTACCCTCTTGAATTTTTAAATTAAATTTATTGGGGTGATATTGATTAATAACATTGCATAAATGTCATGTATCCAATCTTATAACATCTGTAACATTTGTGTGTTCACCCAAAACAAAGGCTGGTCTTCTATCACCGTAGTTTTGACCTTGTTTATTGTTTTCATCCTGCCCCCACCTATTGTTGACAATAGGTATAGTGTTGTAACAGCAGATCACCAGAGTTTATCATCTTGCTTAACTGGAATTTTATGCCCTTTGATTAACTCCTCATTTTCCCTTCCCCTAGTCCCTGACAACCACCATTTCACTAATCTAAGTCAATGAATTTGACCTTTTTAAAACACTTTATTTATTTTGACATTCAATATTATTTTATATTAATTTCAGGTATCTAGCATAGTGGTTAGACACTTATATAATGTAAGAAGTGATCTCGCTGAGTTTAGTCTAGTACTCACCTGTCACTGTGCATAGTTATTACCATACTATTGACTGTATTCCCTATGCTTTACTTTATATCCCTATGATTACGGTATTTCGTAGCTACCAATCTATACTTCTTAATCCCTTTACCTTTTTCACCCTGTCCTCCAACCCCCTTCCCACCTAGAACTTCAATAAATTTAGTACCCATCTGACACCATACATTGTTGTTATAATATTATTTGCCTATATTCCTTATACTGTACCCTACATCCCCATGACTACTATATAACAACCAACTTGTACTTCTTAATATCTTCTCCTGCTCATCACCCCCAAATCCCCTCCCATTTGACAACCATCAAAATGTTATCTATATCTATGAATTTGTTTCTGTTTTGTTTGTTTTTTAGATTTCACTTACAAGTGAAATCACATTGCATCTGCCTTTCTGTATCTGACATGCACCACTCAGCACAATACCCTTCAAGTCCATCCATGCCAGTGCAGATGGCAAGACCCATTCCCATCCATGGCTGAGCAAAATTACGTTGTATATGTGTATCATCTATTTATCTACCCATCTATCAAGAGACACCCAGGCTTCTTCCACATCTGGCCATTGTAAACAGTGCTTCAATGAACATACGGATTCACATGTCCCCTTGAAGTAGCATTTTGGGGTTTCTTTGAATAAACACCCAGAAGTGGAATTACAGGGTCCTCCTTTGTCTTTTGTTATAACTTTTTTTTAATTCTAAATTTATTGGGGTAACATTGGTTGGTGAGAAATTACATAGGTCCCAGGTGTACAATTCTACGTTACATTGTCTATGCACTGCATTATGTACTCACCACTCAGGGTCAACTCTCTTTCCATCACCATATATTAGATGCTCCGTCCCTACTCCGCTACCCCCACCACTCTCCCACCCATCTGCCGCTTTACAGGTAACCACTAAACTATTGACTGTGTCCATGAGTTTTTGATACCTTATTACTTTCAGTTTTATATTCCACCTATAAGTGAAGTATATATTTCTTGATTTTTTTTCAGTCTGATTTATTTTGCTTAATAAGTTGGTTTCAAGGTCCATCCATGTAGTCACAAATGGCTGTATTATATCTTTTCTTTTCACTGAATAGTATTCCGTTGTGTAAATGTACCATGACTTCTCTATTCAGTCATCTATCAAAGGACACTTTGGTTGTTTCCACAACTTGGCCACCGTGAAAAGTGCTATGATGAACATTGGTGTACATATATCTTTATATCTTTGTGGATTAAGGTTTTCAAGTTTTTTGGGTAGATACCCAGTAGAGGGATTGCTGGCTCATGCGGTAATTCCATTCCTAATTTTTTGAGGAATCTCCATACTGCCTTACATAGTGGTTGTACCAATTTACATTCTTAGTAGCAGTGTATGAGGGTTCCTTTTTCTCCACAGCCTCTCCAGCACTTGTGATTCCTTGTCTTGTTGATTATAGCCAGTCTAACATGTGTGAGGTGGTAGTTAATTGTGGTTTTAATTTGCGTTTCCCTAATTGCTAGTGATGTTGAGCATTTTTTTATGTATCTGTTGGCTGTTTGTATGTCTTCATGGGAGAAGTGTCTGTTCAGGTCTTCTGCCCATTTTTCATTTGTATCATTTGGGTCTTTCTGTTGAGTTGCATGAGTTCTTTATGTATTTTAGATATCAACCCTTATCAAAAGCATTGTTTAGAAAGCCACATGCAAAAGAATGAATCTGAACTGAATTGTCACCATATACCAAAATTAACTCAAAATGGATTAAACACCTTCATATAGACCCAAAACAATAAACTGTATAGAAGAAAACATCAGTACTAACCTTATAGACCCATGGGTTTAGAGAGCAGTTAATGAACTTGACCTCAACAGCAAGAGAAGTAAAAGCAAAAATAAATGAATGGGACTATATCAAACTAAAAATTGTCTGCACAGTCAGGAAAACTGTCAACAAAGTAAAAAGGAAACCAACTGAATGGGAGAAAATGTTTGCAAACCTTGTTGTAAAGTCTCTTTTGCCAAGTATAAATATTGCTACCTCAGCTTTCATTTTTGTTTTGTTTACATTTTCATGAAATATCTTTTCCTCATTCCTATACTTTCAGTCTGTGTGGTGTGTGTCTTTCAGTCTGAAGTGAGTCTTTTATAGGCATCATATGTAAGGGTCTTGTTTTCTTATCCATTCAGCTACCCTATCTTTTGATTAGGACATTTAATCCATTTACATGGAAAATATAATAATTATTGATAGATATGCAGTTATTGCCATTTTATTTATCTTTTTTTTTGTCTGAAAGAAGTTTCTCTATGATTTCTTGTAATATTGTTTTGGTGGTGATGAACTCCTTTAGCTTTTTCTTATGTGGGAAGCTCTTTATCTGTCCTTCAATTCTCAATGATAGATTTGGGGATTGAGTAATCTTGATTATAGGTCCTTGCTTTTCATCACTTGGGAGTTCCTGCCAGTCCCTTTTGGTCTGCAAACATTTCTTATGAAAGATCAACTAACAGTCTTATGGGAGCTCCCTTGTAAGCAACTAATTGCTTTTCTCTTGCTGCTTTTAAGTTTCTCTCTTTGTCTTTAACCTTTGTCATTTTAATTATGAGTTATGTGTCTTGGTGTGGGCCTATTTGGGTTCATCTTGTTTGGGACTATCTCCACTTCCTGGGCTTATATGTCTATGTTAGGTAAGTTTTCTGTCATTATTTCTTCAAATAGGTTTTCAGTTCCTTATTCTCTCCTTTTTCTGGTACCCCTATGATACAAATGTTGGTATCCTTAATATTGATTGTTTCAGAGGCTCCTTAAATTGCCCTCATTTTTTTGGATTTTTTTTTTTTGTTAGGATTTATTGTTTTGACAGAAAGAGAGAGAGAAGGGGGAGGGCCCAGAGGAATCTCCATTAGTTGTAGGTCATCAGTTTTTGACATGGTTTTGTTCCACACAGTTGGGCAGGGACCCTGCAGGGTGGGAACCAGGCTGGGGTCCTTCTGCATGAGAGGCATTCCCCCATGATCTGGTGGCCAAACCAGGGGCTTCTAACATGGGAAGCTTACCCCAGCAAGAACTGAACTAGGGGCCACATCCCAGCTCAGCATATGGGTCTGCACGGGCAGGGGCCGGAATTCGATCCTTGGACCCTGGGGCTGCAAAATGAGCATATAACTCTCTGAGCCATCCTGGCTTTTCCTCTTTTTTCTTTTTGCTGCTCTGATTGGGTATTTTCAGCTACCTTATTTTCTAAGTAATTGATTCAGTCCTCTGCTTTATCTAATCTGTTGATTCCCTTGAATGTATTCTTCATGTCAGTTATTATATTCTTTATTTCTGACTGCTGTTTTTTATGTTTTCTATCTCCATTTTTGTTTCCTGTCTCTGTTGAAGTTCTCACTGAGATCATTTAGCATCCTTATAACCAGTGTTTAGAATTACGTGTCTGGTAGATTGTTTGCCTCTGTTTTGTTTAGTTTATTTTCTGGAACGTTGTTCTGTTCTATTATTTGGGACATGTTTTTTTGTCTCCACATTTTAGCTGCCTCCCTGTGTTTGTTTGTATGTAGTAGGTAGAGCTGCTATGCCTCCCAATTTTAGTAGACATCCTCTGGGACCCAGTAGTGTAATCTCTCTGGCCACCTGATCCAGGTGCTCCAGGAGTGTCCCTAGTGTGGGTTGTGTGTGTCCTCCTGTTGTAGTTGAGCCTTGGTTGCTGTTTGCATGTCAATGGGAGGGATTGACCCTCAGGCTGATTGGTTGTGAGGACTGGCCATGACTACAGTGGAGGAGCTGTGGTTGAAGGGCTGACCTTACAGAACAGGCTTTGCTTCAGCAAGAGCTCTAGTGCCTGCCCAGTGTGCCGTTTGGGTGTGTTGTTCTTGGAGGTGACCGAGTGATGCTCCAGCTTGGTCAGAATCTGTCCGCTGGGCATGCCGGCCCTGGGGTTTCCTGAGATGGGACCTGCTGCAGGCAAAGTGTAACCACAGCCTGCCCAGGGACACCTGGTATGAGCCACAAAGCTATCACAGATGGCTGCCACCTGCACTGGACCTGGAGATGCCTTGTAGGCCAATCAGGGACCTAAGGCCAGCTATCACTAGTGCCAGGCTTAGGGCTGCTCAGCCAGAGGTACCAGAAACGCTGAAGCCAGATACTGTTTCTTTGAGCTTTGTGAGCCCTTCAGAGATTTTATGAAAGGCCACAGCATGAGTTAAGAGAGGGCTTTTGTAGGGAAAGCCCTTGAAGAGGATTGCTTAGGTATGCCAGAAAGTTGAGTGGGGTGTGGTTTCATGGAATCACCAGGGTTGTCCAGATGATGGTGGTAGCCAGTTCAATGGAAACTCAGATATGGTGTCTGCCTGTGTCTACATGCAGGGATAAGGAGGGCTCAACAAAGAAACAATGGTTTCTACCTGTTCCTTCCTCTAGGAGGAAGCTGACCCTCCAGCCTTCACCCTGAAACCAGACAATTCAGTTTCTCCTTGTATGTCTCTGGTGCCTTTCAAGCTTCTGCCTCAATATTGGAGCTCGGAGTGAGTGAGTCTGTTAGTAAGTCCATGTGCAGGCCCTTTAAGAGGAGTACTTGGATTGCATCTGCCCTCTTCTCACTCAGCTACAATCTCAGCTGGTTTTCAAACCCAGAAGTTACGGGGACATCCTTCCCTGGCACTGGACCCCTGGGCTTGGGAGCCTGGTGTAGGGCTAGGACCCTGTACTCCTTTCAGGGAGATGTCTGCAGCCAAGATAGCCCTCCTGATTTTTCACACGGAGGTGTGGGACCAGCCTATTCTGTGTGTCTGCCCCTTTTACCAGTCTTGAGGTGGCTTCTTCTGCATGTCTGTAGTTGTAGTGCAGGTTCAACTAGACTTCAGGCAACTCTTAATGGTCGTTATATAGTTTAGTTGTAATTGATGTGGTCTTGAGGATGTCCCATTTAGTTCTTTAATTTAGGTCTTTGATCCATTTTGAGTTAATTTTTGTGTATTGTGTTAATAAGGTTTTTTTTTTTTTCTTTTTTTTGTGTGTGTGGCTGTCCATCGGCTGACAAGACTAACATGCTCCATTGAATTGTCTTAGCACCTTTGTTGAGAAGCAGCTGACCACAAATGTAAAATTTATTTCTAGATTGTCAATTCTGTTTCATTGATCTCTCTGTTTATTTCCATGCCATTACCACACAGTCTTGATTGCTGTAGCTTTGTAATAAGTTTTGAAATTGGGAGATGTAAGTCCTCCAACTTTGTCTTTTTCAAGATTGTTTTAGTTATTCTGGATTCCTTATGATTCGTTGTGAATTATTTTTTTAAATATTTATTTTTATTGTTTTTGACAGAGAGAAGGGGGAGGACCCAGAGAAGTCTCTGTAGTTAAACATCATTAGTTTTCTAAATAGTTTCATTCCATAAGTCAGGGTGGGGCTGCTCAGGACAGGAACCGGCCAAGGGCCTTCTGCATGGGAGTCACACCTTCACAGAAGCTGGGGGCCTCTCACATAGGAAGCTCACCCCAGTCAGAACCAAACTGGGGCCACACCCCAGTTCAGCACATAGGTCTGCACAGGCCAGGGCCAGGATTCGATCCTCAGACTCCGGGCCTGCAAGATGAATGCTCAGCCCTCAGAGCCATCCCTGCATCCCCCATTCCTTGTTAACTTTAGAATTAGCTTGTCATTTTTTTCAAACAAGCCACCTGAGATTTTGAGAGAGATTACATTGAATCTGTAGATCAATTTGGGCATTATTGTCCTCTGAACAATATTAAGTCTTCCAATCCTAACATGGGATATCTTTCCGCTTGTTAATATTTAAATCTTTATTCGTTTTTTGAAACTTTTTTTGTAGTTTTCAGAATTAAGTTTTGTGTGTATTTTCTTAAATTTATTCTAAAGTGTTTTTTTTTTTTTAATGTTAACATGAATAGAATTCTTTTGTTTAATTTAATTTTATATTGTATATTGCAAGTATGTAGAAATGCAATGGATTTTTATATTTTCTTATATCCTATAACCTTGCTGAACTCTTGGTTAGGTCTAAATTTTAAGTGGATTACATGTATGATTTCCTTTATCTGTTGCTGAGAGTTTGAGTTAATTTCAGTGTAATTTCCTTACTGCAATACAATTTTGCTCCTACCTACTTTCTGTGTACTCATGTTGTAAAAGATATTTTATAAGATCAATAATACAATTATACATTTTGTACATATATTTCTTCCTTTTGTTTTTGTTTTGGTAAAATATTAATAACATAATATTTATTTTAACCATTTTTAAGTGTACAGTTCTGTGCTTTAAGTGTATTCACATTGTACTGTACAACTTGGTCTTTAAACAAATTAGGAGTAGACAAGAGAAAATGCAATTATATTGTCTTTTATAATTACTTTTATTGATCCCCTTGCCTCCTTTTTTTCTCCGTGAATTAGTTTACTGTCTGGCATCATGTGCTTTCAGCCTAAAGAACATCCTTCAGTATTTCTTGTATAGCAGGTTTCCTTTTTTGTTGACTTGTTTTTATTTTGAGAGTTATTTTTGGTTGTACATAAGATTCTTGACTGATAGTTTCTTTCTGCACTTTGAATATGTCATTCCACTGCTTTCTCCAATTTGTTACAATATGTCAGCTGTTAATCATATTGATGTTCCTTGTGCTTGAGGAGTCATATTTCTTTTCCTGCTGTATTAGTTTCCTAGGGCTGCTGTAACCATTACCAACTCACCATCTTAAAACAACAGAAGTTTAACCTCTCCCAGTTCTGGAAGCTACAAGTCTGAAATCAAGGTGTAAGCAAGGCCATGCTCTCACTGAAAGCCCTAGGGACAAATCTATGCCATGCTTTTCTCTTAGCTTCTGGTGTTGCCAGTAATTCTTGAGTTCCTTGGTTTGTAGATATATCACTCTGGTCTTTGCTTCCATCAACACATATTTTCCCTGTGTGTCTCTCAGTGCATTCAGTGTTCACCCTACTTCTGTGTGACCTTATCATAACTAATTACTACTTATGGAATGGCCCAGCTCCTAAATAAGATTATATTCTGAGATTCCAAGGTTTTAAATTGTGCAGGATAGTATTCAACCCAATAAAATAGCTTTCAAAATTTTACATTTTGTCTAATTTTCAGCATTTTCAGTAGGATGTGTCTATCTTTTGTTTTTTATATTAATCCTATTTAGAGTATATTGAGCTGCTGCTTCTTTTATATTGTTAAATTTGTTGGGGTGGCACTGGTCTGAAAAAAATTACATAGCTTCCAGGTGTACAATTCTACATTACATTGTCTATGCGATGCATTATTTGCTCACCACCCAGAGTCAGTTCTCTTTCCATCACCATACATTTGATGCTCCCTCTTTACTCCCCCCCCCCCCCCCCCCCCCCCCCCCCCCCCCCCCCCCCCCCCCCCCCCCCCCCCCCCCCCCCCCCCCCCCCCCCCCCCCCCCCCCGCCCAGCCACTCCCATCCACCTCCCCCTTTTCCCTCAGGTAACCACTAAACTTATTGACTGTGTTCATGAGTTTTTGTTTCTTTGTTACTTTCAATGTTATATTCCACCTATAAGTGAAGTCATATGTTTCTTGATTTTTTTCAATCTGACTTATTTTACTTAATATGATGACTTCAAGGTTTATCAGTGTTGTCACAAATGGCTGTATTTGATCTTTCCTTGTCGCCTGGTAGTATTTCATTGCGTAAATATACTACAGCTTCTTTATCCAGTCATCTATCAAAGGACACTTTGGTTGGTTCCACAACTTGGCCACCATGAACAGTGCTGCAATGAACACTGGAACACATATATCTTTGCAGATTAAGGTTTTCAGGTCTTTTTGGGTAGATACCCAGGAGAGGGATTGCTGGGTTGTATGGCAATTCCATTCCTAGTTTTTTGAGGAATCTCCACACTGCCTTCCACAGTGGTTGTACCAGTTTACATTCTCACCAGCAGTGTATGAGGGTTCCTTTAGGTCCACAGCCTCTCCAGCATTTGTTGTCCCTTGTCTTGTTGATTATAGCCATTCTAACAGGTGTGAGGTGGTATCTCATTGTGGTTTTAATTTGCATCTCACTAATTGCTAGTAATATTGAACATTTTTTATATATCTATTGGCTGTTTGTCTTCATGGGAGAAGTCTGTTAAGGTCTTCTGCCCGTTTTTTAATAGGATCATTTGTTTATTTTGTTTTTGAGTTGTATAAGTTTTCTTTATATTTTAGATATTAGAACCACATCAGAGGCATTGTTTGCAGAGGCATTGTTTGCAAATATTTTCTCCCATTCGGTTGGTTTCCATTTTACTTTGTGGATTATTTCCTTTGCTGTGCAAGCTTTTTGTTTGATATAGTCCCGTTCATTTATTTTTGTTTTTACTTCCCTTGCCTTTGGGGTCAAATTCATAGTCTTATCTGAACCCAAGGTCTATAAGTTTAGTGCGATGTTTTCTTCCAAGCAGTTTATTGTTTTTGGTCTTATGTGGAGGTCTTTAATCCACTTTGAGTTAATTTTGGTATATGATTACAGTTCACAGTCCAGATTTATTCTTTTGCATATGGTTTTTCAATTTTCCCAGCACCATTTATTAAAGAGGGTTTCTTTCCTCCATGGCATATTTTTTGCTCTTTTGTCAAAAATTATCAGTCCATATCTTTGTTGGTTTATTTCTGTGTTTTCGAGTCTGTTCCATTGGTCTTTATGTCTGTTTTTCTGCTAATAACAAGCTGTTTTGATTATTGATGCTTTGCAGTATAGACTGAAGTTGGGGAGCATGATGCCTCCAGCTTTATTCTTTTGTTTGTTTGTTTTTTTGTAGGATTGCTTTGGTGATTTGGGGCCTTGATTTTTTAAGTCTATTTCTTGAAAGAATGTCTGTGGTTTTTTTGATGAGAATTTCATTAAATCTGTATATTGTTTTGGGTAATATGGCCATTTTAACTTACAGTGATTCCTCCAGTTCATGCACATGAACATGGAATATCTTACCATTATTTCTTTGTATCTTCTTCAGTTTCTTTTAATAGTCTCCTATAGTTTTTCGTGTATGACTCCTTCACGTTCTTTGTTTATTCCTATGTATTGAATTCTTTTTGTTGTGATCACAAAAGGTATCATTTTTCTTATTTCTTTTTCTGAAGTTTCATTGTTCATATATAAAAATGCTATGGATTTTTGTACATTGATTTTGTATCCTGCAACTTTACTATATTCATTTATTATTTCTAATAGTTTTCTGGTGGAGTCTTTAGAGTTTTCAATATAAAGGATCATGTCATCTGCAAAAAGTAACAGTTTAAATTCTTCACTCCCAATACGGATGCTTTTTATTTCTTTCTCCTGTCTGATAGCTCTTGCTAGAACTTCCAGCACTATGTTGAATAGCAGTAGTAACACTGGACATCCCTGTCTTGTTCCTAATTTTAGAAGAAAAGCTGTCAGTTTTTCCCCATTCAGTATTATATTTGCTGAAAGTTTGTCATATATGGCCTTTATTATGTTGAGGTATTTTTCTTCTATACTGTACATTTTGTTCAGTGTTTTGATCATAAATAGATGTTGTATCTTGTTGAATGCTTCTTTCTGCATCAATTGATATATTCATATGTGTTTTATATTTTATTTTGTTTATGTGGTGTATCACATTGATCAATTTGCATGCATATGTTGAACTATCCTTGTTCTCCTGGGATGAATCCCACTTGATCATGATATACCGGTATAATCTTTTTACTGCATTGTATTTGCTAGTATTTTGTTTAGGATTTTTGTATCAGTGTTCATTAGAAATATTGGTATATGGTTTTTTTGTTTGTCTGTTTTGTTTTTTGTTTTTGTTTTTTGTTTTGTTGTGTCCTTACCAGGCTTTGATGTTAGGGTAATGTTGGCTCCATAGAATAAGTTGGGAAGTATTGCCTCTTTTTCAATTTTTTGAAAAGTTTGAGGAGAACAGGTGTTATTTCCTGTTTGAATGCCAGGTAAAACTTGTTAGTGAGACCATCTGGTCTTGGACTCTTGCTTTTGGGGAGATTTTACACGATTGTTCAATTTTCTAACTGTTGAGTGGTCTGTTTAGAGTACCGGTAACCAGTTGTAATTGTTTCAGTCTAGGTAGACTATATGTTTCTAGAAACTTGTCCATATCTTGTATTTGGAAAATTTTGGTGGCATCTAGCCCTTCATAGTATTCTTTTTTAAAACATTTATTTTTTATTGTTTTTGACAGAAAGAGAAGGGGGATGGCCCAGAGCAGTCTCCATAGGTGGACGTGGAGCCACAAGGGGCTGGATCCAGACAGGCATGGGGCGGGAACTGAGCCCGGGTCCTCACACATGGGAGACATGCCTCTGTGAGTCAGGGGCCAAACTGGGGGCCTCGTACATGGAAACTTGCCCTGGCAGGAACCGAACTGCCCCTTCCCTTAAGGTGACCAGATTTTCACATTGGTAAAGTGGGACACCATTGACCGGGGGGGAGGGGGTTCTTGATTAAAAATTTGGTCTATCTCCCACCGTTCCCTAGCTTGTCATGCATTCTTTCCAAAAATCGGTACTTTTTTAAAACGCCTCGGGACGCAGGACAAATTGTTAAAAATCGCGGAAAGTCTGGTCACCTTACCTTCCCTCCAAATATGGGAAGCACACCACAGTTCAGCATGTGGGTCTGCACTGGCTAGGGCCAGGGCCGGGATTTGATCCTTGGACCTTGTGCCTGCAAAGTAAGTCCTTAACCCACTGAGCCACCCCGGCATCACCTTCATAGTATTCTTGTATGATCCTTTGAATTTCTGCTGTATCAGTTGTAATTTCCCCTCTTTCATTTCTAATTTGGATTATTTGTTTTTTTTCTCTTTCAGCCTAGCCAGGGGATTGCCGATTTTTTCTTTTGTTTTTCTATTCTCTCTTTCATTTAGTTCAATTTAAATTTTTATTATTTCCTTTCTTCTGCAGGCTTTGTGTGTTTTTTTGTTCTTATTTTTCTAATTCTTTAACATTTGGTATTAGGTTGTTTACTTGTGATTTTTCTTGTTTCTTGAGATAGGCCTGTAGGTGATATTATTTCCCTCTTCTTTCTGCTTTCGCTGCATCCCAGTAATTTTGGTATGTTGTGTTTGCATTGTCATTCATTTCTATGTATCTTTTAATCTCTTATTTCTTCTTTGATCCAGTCATTTTTTAATAAAATGTTGTTTAATTTTTTTGTTTATGTGGTTTTTCCTGCTTTCTTTTTGTAGTTGATCTCCAATTTCAAAACTTGGTGGTCAGAGAATATATTTGGTATGATTTCAGTCTTCTTAAATTTGCCAAAACTAGCTTTGTGTCCTAGCACTGGTCTGTCCTTGAGAATGAATGTTGCATGTGCACCAGAGAAGAATTTATAGTCATATGTTGTAAAATGAAGTATCCTTGTAAATGTCAACTATGTCCAAGTGCTGTAATGTATCATTTAGAGCTGATATTTTCTTATTAATTTTCTCTGTGGATAATCTGTCCATGGCTGTCAAGGGGATATTTAGGCCACCTACTATAATTGTGTTGTCAGTTTCTCCTTTTAGATCTGTTAGTAGTTGCTTTGTAAGTTTTGGTGTTTTGGTTGGGGGCGTATATATTAGTAAGTGTCATGTTTTCTTGTTATATTGTCCCCTTTATCATTATAAAATATCTGTCTTTGTCTCATAATCTTTTTGATCCTGAACTTTGTTTCATCAGATATAAGTATGGCCACTCCTGCTTTTCTCTAATGCCATTTGCTGCAGTATTGTTTTCCACCCTTTCACTTAGTCTGTGTTTGCCCTCATTGCTGAGGTGTGTCTCTTGTACGCAGCATAAGGTTGGGTTTTATTATTTAATCTAGTTTGCTACTCTGTGGCTTTTTATTGGCCAGTTTTGTCCATTTACATTTAGGATGATGATTGATAAATGAGGATTTCCCAGTAGACATTTTATCTTTTTTTTTTTCTTTTTTTTCTTTTTCTCACAGCTCTTTTCTTCTTTTGCTTCTTTGCTTTTTTTTTTTTTTGTTTCCATTGGTTATTTTAGTTTGATCGTATTTATGATTGTTTTCTCTGTTATTTCTCTCTTTTTTTTTTTTCTTGTTATGTGTCCCTGTTCCAAGTTCTTTCTGATTGGTTACCATGAACTTTATATAAAAGAAAGTTTCATATATGCAGTGGTTCCTTATCTTAAGGATGCTTCTTATCTCCATTCTCTTTGGAATTTTAAGCCTTTATTTTCTCCCCTTTTATGTTTTTGTTGTCCCAGTTTATCTCTATTTATATTCACTATTTGTTTCAGGTCGAGTCGCCTCCTGCAGTACTTCTTGAAATGCGGGCCTTGTGCTGGAGAATTCCTCCATTTTCTGTATTTCTGAAAAGGGCTTTATTCCTCCTTCATATCTAAAGGATAACTTTCCTGTGTACACAATTTGGCTGGTAATTTCTCTCCTTCAACATTTGAATACTTGATTCCCCTCTCTACTAGCTTGTAGAGTTTCTGTTGAGAAGTCTGATGGTAGTCTGATAGGCTTTCCTTTATAGGTTATGGTGTTTTTTTTCTGGCTGCCTTGAGGATTCTTTCTTTGTCTTTAACCTTTGATACCTTTTGTATAATGTGCCTTGGAGAGGGTCTGCTAGAATTCAAGTAGCTAGGGGTCCTGGTTCCTTCTTGAATTTGAGTTTCCAATTCTTGGCATAGATTTAGGAAGTTCTCATCAACTATTTGTCTGAGCATATTCTCTGTGCCCATCACCTCCTCTGCTCTTTCTGGAATACCTATTATCCTTATGGTATTCTTTTTAATGGAGTCAGATAGTTCTTGTAGATACCTTTCATTTCTATTAGCTCTGAGGTCTCTCTCTTCTTCCTTCTGTGACATTTCTAAGTTTCTGTCTTCAATTTCACTAATTCTTCCTCCATCTCATCAGCTCTATTTCCTATGCTAGCTTTTTCATTTTTCATTTCTTTAGTTGTGTTGTTTATCTCCAGGATTTCTATTTGGTTCATTTTTATCATTTCAATTTCTCTGTTAAAGAAGTCCTTTTGTTCATACATTACTTTCTGAGATCACTTAGTTCCCTCTGTATACTCCATCAATTTTCTTTGATCTCTTTGAGTGTTTTCAGAATTGTAATCTTACGTATTTCTATTATCTGCAGGTTCTTTTTCTGGAGATTTTCAGTATTTTTTCTGAGTACCTTTGTCCCCTAGGGTACTCATTGCTGCTGGAGCATTGTTTTCTTGGACCTGAGTACTTTTCTCCTGGTAGATGT
This sequence comes from Craseonycteris thonglongyai, assembly GCA_004027555.1. NCBI lineage: Eukaryota > Metazoa > Chordata > Mammalia > Chiroptera > Craseonycteridae > Craseonycteris > Craseonycteris thonglongyai. The sequence goes on along the minus strand of PVKE010008213.1, from coordinate 2,017 downwards.
GAAGAGATCTTTGTTTTACTTCCCAGCTGGTGTTTCTGCAGTGTCTCACAATAATTTCTCTTGGTCATTTGGTTTTCTCACAGTGGGAGACTTTCTAGAAGGTAAACTTGTCTTTGACTCAGTCACCTTGGTTTCTGTATGCCTCTTCTTTGGGAAGATATGGTGGTCAATGGTATTCTATGTCCCCAAGATCCCCTTGCAGTTAAAAGCTGCCACACCAGTGCTTCACACTTTCCTGGATTCTTATGCCCCTTCAGCAGGAAGGGTGGGGCACAGGTCTATTTGCATCTCAGGTCTATTTGTATCTCAGAATAAAGGCAGCTTCCCATAGCCACTGACTGAATGCAGGCTCTGGGCTGAACTGGGGGCAGGGGAGAGATGGGAACCTTGCTATAGATCAGGGGTGTCAAACTGGTGGCCCGCAGGTCCATTCTGGTGGCTGGAATGCCAACAGAATGCCCACTTTCTGCTGTGGTTGCCAGCCAGCTGCCTGACCCATGTTCTGGTCATTTGTGTCGATCATTTGTGTCGATCTCTTGCTGCTGCTAGTACCTCTCTCTGGCTTCCTGCACTGTGCTATAGCCACCCTCACCATGCTATGTATGCTCTCCCTGCGCTCCTGCCTCAGCTTCTTGCTATCATCAGCTGTGCCTGCTTCTGGCTGCCCACACCTTCGCCTTTGTTCATTTTAGGCCTCTAACCCACCCAGAGCCATTCTGCACCTTGACCTGCGCCCCCATGCTCTCAGTCAGTTTCTTCTCTGCTGGTCTCCTGGTCAGCCTCTGGGTTGGTCATCAGGTAGGTCTCCAGGTTGATCTCCACGGCATGTCTGTACACTGCTTCCTTTATTTCTCTCTCACTGCCTTCCTTTCTCTGGCTTCAGGTATTTTCTTAAGATGAGTGGGTCCCTCAGCCGAGGCTCTGTGTTGCTTAGGGGATTCTCTGGTTGGATTTTAGTGGTTTAATTTGTTGTTCTTTCCAGAAGAGGTTTCAGGAGCTCTTCTCATGCCACCATCTTGATGACATTTATATTGAACTTCTTGGATGTGTAGATTATTAATTTGCTTCATCAGTTTGAGGGAGTTATCATAATTATTTCTTTGAATAGTTTTACTGTTCCTTTCTACCTTTCTGGTATTCCCATTACATGCCAATTGCTGCCCATATTTGCCTGAGGCTCTGCTCTCATTCTTTACTGATTGCATAAACGCTCTTGATCTGCTCCAGGTTTGCTGAATCTTATGTTTTCTGTCAATTGCAATCTAATGTTGAATCCCTTTAATGAATTTTGTTTTCATTTATTGTACTTGTCAACTCCAGAATTTCCATTTGTTTCTATTTTATAATTTCTCTTTTTTGGTTTAATTTTACTTAAGCATGATTTCCTCCATTCCTTTGAGCATATTTGTGATGGCTGTTTTGAATAAAGAAGTTGTGAAGAATTTTGTTAAATCCAACATCTGAGCCCTCTATAGGCAGTTTTTGTTGTCTGGTTGTTGTTCTGTTGTTTTTTGTTTTGTTTTGTTTTGTTTTTTCGCATGTCTCATAATTTTTTGTAGAAAACTAGATGGTTTAGGTATTGTATTGTAGCAACTCTGGATATTGTTCTCCCCTCCCAGAGTGACCAGTTTTGTTTTTGTGTGGTTATGTATTTGTTTAGTAACATCTGTGTCCCCTGGAGTATGAAGGTCTGGTGGTTACTCTTCAAAGACTGCACCTTTGGACATGGACACAATTATCCTGGATGACAGGTGGCTCTAACAGGGCTCTTACTAACTGTCTACCGATATTTCCCTGACTTCTCTGTTAAACTGTGTGACTTGAGTGGAATCACACTAATTGCTAGGCTCCAATAATTGCAATTTGAATGAGCTATTCTTTTTTTCTTTAATATTATTATATTTTATTGTTAAATTTAATGGGGTGACATTGGTTGGTAACAATTAGATAGTTTCCCGATGTACAACTCCACATCACATCACCCATGCATCGCATTATGTGCCCAGCTCCCAGAATC